>JAGVSP010002239.1:0-45355 GCA_022494985.1 Micrasema minimum | reverse complement strand
AAAAAAAACTTTTTTAAAAAAAATTTAATTTCCCAAACGTTTTTGATTAGATATGATTTTATATCGATAATGCTCATCGCAACCTTGCAGGAAGCACGTATTTATTAATTTTATGTAGGTACTCGTACATACCTTTGTCACACGTTTATCCAAACGATCGCATTTGAGCCTTCCACTGATTTATTGTTTAAAAAAAAACGTAGGTATATTTTTAAATTTGTTATAAATATTTCTATTTTTAGGCTACCAACGACTGATATCTATCACATCTCATTTTTGTGATCTCACCGGATTTCAATCTCGAACCATCGTGTTGTGACTTTAGCGTCTTAGCCATTTCACCGCAGGCCGCTTTTATTAATAAAAAAGACAGAAATTTTAACAATAAAAAACTGCTTCTAGTACTGATTTCCCTTATCCATGGTGCATAAAGAACGACATTGAAACACCAAATGCACCGCATATATTGGTATTTTTATTTCGTTATGATAAGGCGATCAGTCTTACGCATCAGTGCCAGTCTAAGGTATCACATACCAAAAATTTGATCTAATAAATCAATGTTATGTTAACCCCATCGGGAAAAAAACCCGCGACCTCTTGCATGGCACCCTTGCATGCTAACCACTACACTATTAGGCGAGTGTTGGTTAATAAAACAGTTATATTGCGGCAATCAATCGTGTATCTAAAAACTAACCTACATAATTTTAGAGCTTTAGCATTTCCGAACTTAATTTTTTAATTAATATTTACAAATCCAGTTCGGCATTAACCTTAAGATGACCGCCCAAGATGACAGATGATCACTAGCAAACCGTTTTAAATTTGCTTACAGTACTACTCCTTAAGGCTACTCCTGAGGCCAGCTCTGGTAATTTTCGTATTTTTTAAATTAAATTCTGTGTGTGACAGCCACAAAGCTTTAAAAAAAAAATTAACATATATATACTAAAACTATTACAACCTACTACTACTTCTACTAATACTCTCCGCTATCCGCATCCAAATGGTGCACAGGGCACTTACCGTACAACAAGAGAAAGTTAATCTTGATCATTTGTAACATGAAGGCAGGGGTTACTCTTCAGCGACAGTCCACGGTATCACATATGAAATATTTTTTATATGAAAATCACATTCAAACAAACATTTCATATTGACCATCATCGGGAATCGAACCCGCGACCTCGTGCATGGCAGCCAAACGCGCTACCGCCATGCCACGAGGCGGCGCTTTTTAATTAAGTATGTGAATTCTGCAAAAAACCGGGAAGCTTTCAGTTTTGGAATTTTTGAATATTATCCCAAAATTTAGGTATAAGTGTATAAAACGAGACTTTGGGAGATTTCAAATATTAAATTAATATTTAGGCAATATTCTTTTTCCGGAGATTATTTCAGTTAAATCCTTTTAAAAATCCAAAATCACCAATTGTATTTCATTGTATGGATAATTGTCAATGATGTTGTCAAGTTTTTTTTTTCTTAATATTCTAACATTATCCTCCGAAGTGCAATTAATGCAACCTTCTATACAAACATAAATATTTTTGCTGACTTGTGTTTCATAAAAATATATAAAAAAAAGTTTATGTAATCCACAAAAAGAATATTTATTTTGGTATCCTTAGGTATTACTTGTGTTTTTGTACCTTTTGTCCAAATTACAATGCTGTATCACTGAATGAATATTTAATTCATGCGTATACAATATTATGCTTGTATGAAACTAGGTAAGTGTTAGATTTAATTTCTTGCTTTTCTTATGTTTCCATTTAAAAAAAAAAAAATCACACTTTACGGCAAAATTTTGTGTTCATATTACGAGTTTTTTATACCCTCAGTTCTCAACTTAAATAATCTCAAACAACATCATCCAAGCTACGTCCTAGAAATCTACACGAATCAATATGATCTGATTAAGGCCAAGAGCTACAAAGCACGGTTAATTAAAGCATCCAAATATGCTCTTAAAATGTATAATTCACGAGCTTTGTGTTATAGTTAACTAGAATATTCTGAGATACAATAGTAAGAGTGATGGTTGTATTGTTTATAACTTAAACGCCAATCATGCGTACCTATGTGCATTTTGATTGATGATTGAACTGACGGTAAAGGTTGACTGTATTTCTAACTGCTAGGATTCACAATACGTATTGTTAAGGACATAATAATGGTTAACCCTTTTACATATGGCTTTATTTTCATTTTAATCGAATTATCAAATCACCAGCTACTGCGAAGTATTCTAGAACATTAAAAATATTCAATTGATTGGCTTAAAATTAGATGTTTTAAGGTATTGAATTGAGGAAATATGAAAATACATACGTACATAGTAACAATAATAATAAGATACAAAAACAGAGTGAAATAATATATTTCTACTTGCATCGATATAATATACGGTTTTGCTGTTACTGTAATAATTCACTTTATTGTTTCTTAAGGTTTTATGTCTTCATTGGATTGGTTCTGTTTTTGTATATATTGTGTTTATTTTTGTGATCTAAGCGATGTCAGTGCGTATTAGAATAAAATGAATATGGTTTTTTTATTTGTCCCTAAATGAGTTTATTGTAAAAACTCCTAGGGAGCATTGGATGAAAAAAAAAATTTTTATTATTTTTTTCTATGTAATGTAAATATAAATAAAAAAAAAAAATTAAAAAGATAATATTTTTTTTAAAAAAAAGGTAAAAGATTCATTTTAGTTGCAAAGGAAAATGGTCAAAATCGATATTACGTGGGTATAAAATTGTTTTATTCACAACAATTTTTATATATACATGTACATGTAAAAAAAAACATCGAAAACGGAAAAAAAACATTAAAAATCAATTATAAAATACATATCGTAAACATATATTTGCATCAGTATACTACCATATTATCTGAAAAAAAGCTTCTTATTTTGACTTTTTTCATTATTTTAAAGATAGTAAAGTAGTAGTTAATAATTTTTCAAAGTACTAATAAAGTAGAAAATACCAGTAGTTGCTAAAAAGTTTTCAAAAAATTAAAAAGCATAGTAAAATAAGTATCTAAAATGTAATCTTAGATTCTTCGATATGCGTGTCGACACCCATGAAGGGGTTAAGATAAGGAAACGATATAACGTCGTGATAGTGAATCTAATCTCTAGGAGTTAAGTAGCCTTGTCAATTTTTATGCATGTCAGATATTCAATTTTCATAAGAATCGGTTTCCTTTTAAATTGTGTTTAATTGAAGCACATTTTTTCCCAAATAAATAAATACATAAAAACCTATGAGATGTTTTTTATTATGAAATCATAACAGCTTCCGTAATCAGTTCATATTAAATTTAAATGAAGAATTTCAATTTTTGTACGCGGATATTAAATGATATGTAAAAACTTGTTTTAAATACATAATAATTACACGTTACAAGCTTATATTTTTAATAGTAACAATATATTTTTTTCATTTGAAAACTTACTTATCTAACTTTTGGGCTGATTTATTTTGTAAAGTCATTAATACTCCTGAAAAGTTAAAAAAAAAAACATTGATTGACAGATTGTCACTTTAACAGAGACGAGGCCATGGAAATGAATATGGATTATCTAAGCATTTACAGGACTTACGACCAGTCATTGGCTGTGGCTACTTAACATATTACATTCCACTCATCTGATAACCGTACGTGATGAATTTTGGAAGGTTTACATTTTATATACAATTTTTATTTGTCGCTTTACATTTCTAAGTTATTTTATTTTTTTGACATCTCTTGGTAAAATTGCTAAGCATAATATACAAACCCAGGGTTTGTAACAAGTATTTGTACATAAACAAAATGATGTCAAAAATAGATATGGATTTATTTGTTACGTTTTTCGATGAAGTTACTCGACAAATATAACAATATGAAAACTACGTTCGTTTTGAAAATTTATTACATGAATTATTTTGAATAGTTTCTGGTACCACCAACCCTTATATATACACAAAAGTGAAGCGTGGAAATTAAAGGAAAGGAAGGAAGTAGATTGAATGTTGTTGAAATGACGCCTCTTATGCAAATGTCTAGTAAGACTATGTATGATAGTTGAACCAATTAATTAATTGATAAAATCTGCCGTCTACAATAAGATTAGAAAACGGCTTTGAATGAAAGATGAGGCTTAAAGAAGCTAAAATGTAGATGCCCCTAGGTGTAGTAGAAGAATTATGAATGTGAAAGAAAAAAGTGCCAGGGCAGAGTGGTGTGGTGTCCTATCCTCTCTAGCGTGGTGGAAAAGCTAATCAGATTTACATATAGATTAACTGAGTTATTAAAAAGACAAGGAATCAAATTATTTAAAATAATAGCAAATTCCAATATCTAGACCCGTAAAATGCACTTTTTGTTAATTGCATGAAAGTACAAGGTAAATGCTTTTTATTTACGTAAATTGAGATAAACACGAAAACGATTTTTAGACGAAAAAATCTGGGAAAAGATTATTCATTATTTCCATGTACGAAGGTTCTTAATCTAAATGTTCTATCGCTGTCCTTGGATGGAAGATTCGGTCGATATTAAAATAATTATCAAGTTAATTTTATTTTGGCCGGCATTAAGTTACACATGGGAAGAATTAACGACCCTAGGAGATCACGATATGTTTGCAATATTTACAATTCAGCACGCTTCGTTAGTTAAATATGTTTTAAATTTAATTTTAAGTTAATTTAAGTTAATTGTTACTTTTAATAAATAATCTCCATAACTTTGAATATTTAAACAATCACTTGGGTTAAAAAAACTGTTCATTTATGTAATCTGATTATTTTTCATGCATTCAGGTTGCGGGTTTGGTTCCCGACGAAGTCAATATGAAATATTTATTTAAATGTGGTTTTCTCAAAAAAAATATCATAAATCATATCTAGGGCTGGTGCTGTAACATAACTGTATACGTATACTTCCATTGGTGTACGGATTCAGTGCTCTATGCATCATTTAGTTAAGATAAGGTAAAATTGTAGTTACTACTTTTGTAATTAATTGTAGTTATTACTTCAGGTGCATGAGCTCGACCAAAAGTAGAAAATATAATAACTAACTAACTAACCATCACGCCATTTCCCCGTAGGGGTAGGTATAGAGGATAGAACGCCATACCACTCTGCCCTGACACACTTCCTTCGCTTCCTCTACATCCATACATCTTCTCATGCACATACGCCGATTATTCCGACTTTTTACATGTCCACTTTCAAGTACTTGTCGGCTCTCTTTGTTTGAACTGACCTTAAATAATTCATCATCATCATCATACCATATCCGTTCCCCATGTGGAGCATTTGGATTCTACAAACTGCTCCCAAGCCAAGCGATGGGCCACCAGTTCCCGTGCATCCTTCCAAGTCAAACTGCCGACCGGTTGTCAACAGTGGACGTCCAGGACGCCGAGAACCTGATGCCTTGTAAAATAGGCAAGCATGGTTAAGGCTCTCGGGAGGCATACGTAGTATATGGCTTAGCTAGCCAAAACGCCTAATTAAATATTAATGTATCGTATATATTACATAATTACAAATGCATTTATTATGTAGGGACATCCTGATTCTTTTGACTTCTGTTGATTGTATTTGTCGAGATAAAAATGTCGAGACCGATAAAGAATCCCTCAGGACTCTATAACAGCCACGGATAGTGATACGCACGTTCTCCTCAGATACATGTTGAAACCAAGCAATTAAATATATTGCATTTTATTCGTATAAAAAGTAGGTAATTAACTTTGGTGATATGTTGTGTATGATGGCAATGAAAAGTCATTAGTATACCTATTAGTAGATCAAAACAAAATAAATGAAAAACACACTGGTAATACGGATTTCTGGAAAAATACAAATAACAGCTTCTGTAAAATCACAAAAAACAATTAATTAGTTTATACTTGACAAGGGAAAATAGAGTGCTTTTAAGATATTTTGTTTTTTTTTTTCAGTATTCACTCGTTAGTTTAAATAGTATTAATATACCTGTACCTTTATCCGCTTTTGCAGTATAAATATTTGTTTACGCGATGCACGTTTTTGTATCACGTAAAATATTTAAAAATCATTTTTTCCGTACTTAAACTTTTAATAAAACCATTTTAATCATGTAGAATTTAGATAAAGTAATAGTTTTACGAGTATTTCCATGTAAAAAAAAAAAATGGTTACTTGATGACCTCTTAACTATGGTAACTAATATATTTCTAAAAACAAGTTTGAACCAAAAACTACTTGAGGTACTGCATAAAAACTATTTTTTATAAAATATAATGTTTACTCGGTTAAAACAAATGCCACTTTTATAACTCCTGCATCACACCCGTTCTCCTCTATGGCTGCGAATCGTGGCACCTAACCAGGGCCCAAGATAGCAGACATCTGAGTTTTGAGAATAGGTGTCTTTTAAATTTTAAAATTTTAGGTGTGCGGCGGTTTGACTTTGTAAGGAACACAAAGGTTAGGCAACGGACACAGCAACCCTTGGTATCTTCTGTCATCCGGCGAAGGCGTTTTGACTGGCGTATGCCTCCCAAGAGCCTTAACCATGCTTGCCTATTTTACAAGGCATCTGGTTCTCGGCGTCCTGGTCGTCCACTGTTGACAATTCGTCGGCAGTTTGCGTCAGAGCTGCGGGACGTGGACTTGACTTGGGAGGATGCACAGGAGCTGGCGGCCGGTCGCTTGGCCTGGAGGCAGTTTTTGGATTCCATATGCGCACATAGGGACCGGATATGGTATGATGATGATGATGATAAAAAATATTAGAGATAAAAATACTAGCCTGAGAAAACGATCGGCAATAGTCTAGAGTCTAGACGTCTAGATGCACCCAGTAAGTCAAATAATATTTCAAACAAAACGCTCGTAAATAAAATAAAAGTTATGTTGTACACATGAAAAATACTTAAAATCAATATTGTATTATTTTCGCTCCGGGCTTGTATAATGTCTTATGCATCCTTTCTAAAAACACAAATCAATTGAAAAATCCATATTTAAGGCACAGATTATATATATATACTAGTTAATAATTTAAAGCATCGCTTATGTATGATATATCCTGTGGTATTAAGCGGGTAAACTAATTTGGATAATTTTCTAGCATAAGTTATCGAAGCTCCGATTTTCTTTACGTGTGTTTAACTCTGAAAGGTGAAGGTCATTTCTTTATTAAAATTATATAAAGTAGAACATCGAAGATTTGATTAAGTCACGATGAGCATGTGTTTGACGAAATGAAAAGTTGAATGAAAACGCAAGTACCTACACATATATGGTAACAGTTTCACCACACGTCTGTACTTTTGTTGGTTCACGTATTAAATCGGTGTGTAATTTACACGTATAATATCTTAATTCAGATATGAAAATTTGTTCATAAGCGAATAGAAAAAATCCGAACTTGGATAATAATGTTGACGGTAAATTTTGAATTAATAAGCATTTATTCGGCATTTTTAACAAAAACCTTAAATTTTCATAAAAAAATCAAATACCCAAGCTTCTAAAATATGATTATTAAAACCAATATCAACAGGGTGTAACAAAACTCGATGTACAAGCGGAAAACCAGTGAATCTGCATCAACTTTGGAGTCGATTTTGTAGTATATATTTTTTTTATTTGACCCTTAGTTTTCGAGAAAATTGAGTACAAAATTGTTTTTTTTTTGCAAATTGTTATCAAATATCATGTATTTAGTCAAATTAATACTATCCATAATAAAAATAATAAAAAACGCGATTTGATAAGAATAATCTGCCATGCTTACAAAAACTTCTGTGAAAAGAAAAAAAAAAAAATTTTTTTTTTCAAGGCCAGATTAAAAAGTCATATAACAGAATCGTCTCCAAAAACGATGTATGTAGATTCACCAGTTTTCGGGTTGTACTACAAGTTTTGTTACACCCAGTATAAATAATATTCATGATCAATAAGAATGTTATTAATGAAATTATTGTATTTAATCCGTAAAATTATTGTGTTCGGACGTTAACTGTTGACAATTCATCGGCAGTTGGCGCCAGAGCCGCGGGACGCGGACGTGACTTGGGAAGATGCACGGGAACTGGCAGCCGATGGCTTGTCTTGGTTGTAGTTTGTGGATTCCATATGCTCCACATACGGAGCGGATATGGTATGATAATGATTGAATCGAACCTAAAACCATCGTATTTCAAGTCCAGCGTATTATTCATTCCCACAAGGCCACGTGCAACATAATTTACGAAAAAATAATAAATAATTTGAAATCAAAATTTATTAATTTTTATCTTGAAATTTTAGGAAATTTTAATAAAAAATAAAATGTTCTGAGATCAATTTTTTACCGAGTGCGTACTTAACTTTTCATTTAAAAAAACATATTGTAATTCATAACCAGCATTTAAATGCTGTATCGAATTTCGATATACGTTGAAATTATGTGCATTAAATGCATTTACGTCCTATCAGCGTTGGGTGAACTTTACGTATTTGTAACGGCGTTTGTAACTGCACACCTGTAATACGTTTACCAACACCAATTTATCATGTAACAAGAAATGTTTAATAAGGGGGGAGTATGGATATCCTTAAGAATATCAATACTTAAGTGAAATATTAAATCGAATTCCAATAGTTTTTTTATTTTTTTTTATTTTATTAGGAAGATCTTATTGATGTGATTAAATTATATAAGATAATTTAGTTTTTTTGCATTATAAGGTTTAGGTTGATTTATGATAAATGTTCGGTTATTTTTACCTGTTAGTTGTTTGTGTCGTAATTCCTCTCAGTACCTTTATATCACAAGAGAGCTTTTAAGCCCAGACATATAACCGCTGAGTATACTTACTTTTTTAAAATTTCACATGTATATATTACAAATGCGATCTCTCAGGCGAATATGTGGTAAGACTATGTATGATAGGTGTACAAATGTCGAAATTAGAGCAGAGTGCAAGGCTGAGATAAGCATTATCGACAAAATTAAAGAAGGGGCTTTTGATGGTTTTGGTCATGTGGAGCGAATGATGAGTAATGAAATAACGGCTAAAAGAAGTTTAAATGCAAGTGTGCCTGGACGTAGAAGCCGAGGAAGGCCGAAAAAGACATGGCATGACCAAGTACGACAAGTACTTGAAAGTGGACATGTGAAAAATCGGAATAATCGGCGTATGTGCATGAGAAGATGTATGAATGTAGATGAAGCAAAGGAAGTATGTCGAGACAGAGTGGTATGGCGTTCTATCCTCTCTGCCTACTCCTACGGGGAATGGGCGTGATGGTTAGTTAGTTAGTTAGTTAGTTAGTATGATGTCTTAGACTGGCACTGAAGCAAGATTGCCTTGTTGTAATCAAATGATCAAGATACACTGCACTTGGTGTACCAATGCAGTGCCCTATGCACTATTGTGTGCGGATAAGAGAAAGTAGTAGTAATAGTTGTATTTATACAACATGTTAATTATTTAATTGAAATAAGAATAGAAAACAGTAACAATTAAAGAAAATGTCAATTTCAGGTCTGAAAAGTTGTGAGTAAGAACAACATAAGTGTAGTTATTCTATCAAAATAAAAAATAAAATGAGACCGTGTTATTTCTCTGCCTCCTTTTAGCGCTGTATCCCATGGAGATGCTTGGTAAATGAATAATTACAGTATGCACATTAAATACACGTCCATAAGACTTATTACTCTGTAATGATTACTATTACTGAGGCGAAGTATCGAGATCACGCCTTTGATGAAGTTTTGAGTGTTACTTCACATCAAAAGGTTTCATAACGCTCCACGCTGACTGTAGTTCTACATATAATAATCTGAGGTCGGACGTGATGAAGAAAGTGACATTGACCCGATTTAAGGGTAGTGGAGCCTATTTACGATTCATGTACACACTTTTATATACACGGGTTAGATTTTCGTAGGGGTCACAATGAAATATTGTCATATTAATTTTGCATGTGTGAGCGTAAGATTGATCATCTTCTTCTTCCACCACGTTCGCTCCTATGTGGAGCATGTGGACATCACTAGATCCCCCCAGGAGACCCTATCACCAGCCAGCTTTCTCGCCTCCTCCCACGTCAGTCCCGTATCTATCATCTCCGCCGAGTGCATCCGTAAGATGGTCATCGACGGTCTGTCAGGACTGCGGGATCCTGCAGGCGTAAAGCTTAAATTATCATAAAATTATTACACTACACTTGGTGTACCAATGCAGTGACCTATGCACCATCGGTAGCGGATTAGGGAAAGTAGTAGTAGTAGTAGTAGTATACAATTTTTTTTAATTTTTTTTTTTTCATCTTCATAATGTTTCCATTTCTGCTCTCTACGTGGAGCTTTTGGATTCCACAATGTGCGATCGGTCGCCAGTTCCTATGCACCCTCCCAAGTCAGGTCCACGTCCCGCTGTTCTGACGCAAACTGCCGTCGGATTGTGAATAGTTGACGTCTTGTAAAATAACTTGTAAAATAGGCAGGCAAAGTTAAGGCTTTCGGGAGGCATACGTAGCAAATGGGCTTGGCCAGCCGAAACGCCTTCGCCTTATATATCGATATTTAATTCTACATGGTACGATGATAGGTTTCACTACCTCTTCACTTTGCATAATGAGAAGATGCACTTATGTTTCCTAGGCGATTTTTCAAACGGTTTTACTGGTACCAACCATCACGAATTACATACTTGCAAATTATTGTAATTGATATTGGCAAGGAATTTTATACTGGATGCTTAAGTATGTGAAATGATTATGACATTAAAAGAACACTATGAGAAATTTGAATCTATTTTATAGGGCTAAATTAACATCAAAATATTGTTTTTTTAATATTATATCCCCAAATGGTGCGCATAGTAAATCCCTGCAAAATGCCATTGCAGTTTGACGGATATTCACATTATAAAAATGTCATGAAAAAAAAAACCAATTATCAAATAAAAGACAAGGCTAGGCTAACTTCTCACGCAAGTTTTGCTGTATTCATAAAGAGAGCCAGGAATTTATTATAAAATTATTAAGCCTTCAACTTTGTTTATTTATTTACATTTTAATTGTGTGCAAAACATTCTAAAATAAATTAACTACTACTACTACTACTTTCCCTTATCTGCGCGCAATGGTGCATAAAAGCACTGCATCGGTACACCAAGTGCAGTGTATCTTGACCATTTTTATTACATAAAGTATTTTTAGGTGAATTTACAGTAATATTTCAAGACAATATACCTACATGATATAGAACGAATTAAGTGCACAACATAATATACTAAGTATTTTTTTTAGGGGCAGCAAGAATGAGGAAACAAGTATTTGAAACAATAGTACCCAATGTTTTTGGTGTCTGTAAAAGGCGTTTGAAAGTGCACACAAAAAAATCAGGAAAAAAACTTGATTTACAAATAGCTACGTATTTTTTTTGTTTTATTTTACTGCATTAACAAAAAAATATTGTGTAGTGAAACTTTCGTGTTTTATCTTATGTTCATAACACCTTGTCTGAGTTGGGTGAAAAGCCATTTTTAAATATTTTTCACAACGCTTTTTGTATCGTACCTACAACAAACAAAATTGATTAATTATAGGAAAAAAATATCGGAGAAATACATCTCCACTCAATTGTAAAGACAACATTCAGGTCATAAACGATCTAATTATTTATATAATCAATCAATGATACACAAAATTATAGTTCGGTAATTGATTATAAGACTTAATCAATAAAAAGTGTAGAAAGTCGGTAAGTTAAAACAAAAGATGGTAAAAAACAGCCATACAATATAATTTATCATCTTCATTTGCATTGGTGTTGGTCTGTATATAAAAAATAACATAATGAAAATTGTAGCATGTCTGTAAATTGTATCGATATGACGATTTATATTTTATTTGCGTTATTTTGAGGCGCGTATTACAATAATGCGATTTTTAGGGCTATTTAAACAACTTTATACCAAAATTTTAAAAAGTTTATAAGCAATTCTAAAGATTTTTTTGAGTCTAAATTCTTGTTGATGTATTTCTCTCAGAATTTATAAATAGATGCTGATAATACTGTATCATTTCACGACCCTTTATTGTGATATAATTTGATATGTAAGTTTAAAAAATTAAGAGTTGTATGGAAAAATTCGGGAATGTTACGCAGTACGTAAAGCGATCGCTTAATCTCGCTTTTACCCTGTAACGGGCATCTTCAGACTGGTAACATGTTGTACAAGCCAAAAGTATAAATACACAGTTTTTACAAAATAAATTTAGACACTAAACACATGCGTTGGAAAAGGACAATATGAGAGAAAGATGAGACAAAATACAAAAACATATGTTTACCAAGTGTACCAAGTATTTTTTATTTAACTTTAATTAGTTATATACAAATAATTTAATCATGGAATTCCACCAAGTATTATCAATAAAAAATATAAATAAAATATTGTGTAATTTATATTCTACTGTAAAAAACAAATTATTCATTCATTTCCAAAATTATTGACTGATTCATTCGTTATCATTCAATTGTCTAAATAGGCAATAGGCAGTTTATGAAAATCATTATTTTTGTCTCATTATTGTTGGGATTATTTTTTATGAGAAATATATAACACTGAGCTTTTATTTTATTTCCTGGTCAAAAGGATGCATTGTTTTTAGTTTAAGAAAATTTGAATGTACAAAAAAACCATGTTGAAAATATGAATTTAAGGCATTGATCAGAATTTCAATGATTGATGTGTTGAAAACTTTTACAGAGGTTATAGGGGTAATCTCCTGAATTTATGCCCAATTCAGTTGAAAAACTAACGTACCAGCAAAATAAAAATAAAAATAATGTAGGTATTATTGATATCCCAACAGAGTCAGAGACACTCTGGAAACGAATGTGGATTATCTAGGCATTTAGAGGGCTTATGACCTGTCATTGGCTGGGTTAAGTGGCCACTTGATGTATTACAACATTCCCCATTCCGCCCATCATCTGATAACCATATATGACAAATTTTTGAAACTACTATTTATTGAACTCGTCTTCAACGTTCCACATTACAGAAAATTTCTATGCTGCTGACATCTGTTGAGAAGATTGTTAAGCATTTTTTGGCAATCATCTTTATTAGTGTAGTTAATTTAATGTAGTTTATTTCAAAGGCACAATTAGGTAAGCGGTAATAAGAATGTTGTTTTGTATGACGTGGACACTAAATATTTTAATTTTATTTGAAACACCCTTGTAAGACTTACTTTTAGGCTTATTCTTAATTTCTGAAAACAGTTATCATACAATTACAACTAATGTTTGTATTTCTAAGACACTTTTACATTGTACCTACTATCCACAGACTACATTAATGAGTAACGGGGTAAATTTATTTTAAAAAATCCTAAAAATTTAAATAATATTCCTACATAAAATTCACTTTCGATGTGTATTTTTTTAAATAAATAGTACTAGAAACAATTTTTTAAATTAAAATACAAATATTTTTTTAAGAGCGAGCATAGGGTGTAAACCGTAAACTAAATAACATAACCACCTCTAGTAAAACAAAAGTTTTGCAGATTATTGCTTTTTTATATATTTTCAATACACCAGATGATCAGTATGGATAAGTACCTACACCCCATATGTCTAAAACACCGCATCGCCATAATCGTAATTTAACTGAAATGCTATTAAACGTCATAACGCACCTTTTAAGTGACGCAATTGCAATCCTTTGAATTTGTAGCTTAGAGGCTACCGATAATTGGGCAATTCCACACTGTTTGATCCACATTTTGGCGTCATCATTGTTTCATCAGCTTAATGTTTCCACGATTTTGGGCTTTTGGACTCGGCGGGGGCTTAAGGCACCTCGTATGGTCACGATTAGGATTCAGATTAGTATAAAAACATTGCCATAACTTGGACAGAGCATCGAGATCATATTTTGCTCTTGGCGAGCAAGCAAGTGCATCAGTGAAAACTTAAGTGGTCATTTGTTCACAAAGTAAACTGATTCTGTAAGTTTTGAAAATACGTTTCTAAATAAAATAACTAGGTACCTACGGTGTTTGTGAAAATTACGCATTAAATCCTTGTGTGCGATAGTTGACAGTGACTTAAAGTAACTAATCCTTTATTCGAAATTTGCACTAAACTCCCTTTATATTTTTTTTTACAAATTGTGTTTTTTAACACGATTTTGTAAAAATATGATAAAAAAGTTATTCGGATTCCAAATACAATCCATAAACATTTTTATTAAGGGTGGATAGGTTCAGGTATTTAATTTTTCTAAATATAGTGGGTATTCTTAAAAGCACATTTCTATTTTAAAATAACAACTCTCAAATAATTTGAATCGTCTTAAATTTGTGTTGAAGTCATCAAAATATTAGTTTCAAACTTTTGGTCATGTTTGAATCCCAGTGATAAAAATCACAACTTTTACTATTTACCAACAGCGTATCCTTAAAATAGGCATAAATGTGTTTATTTACAGAAAATCAAATATATAATGTGTTCACAAAAATTCTCTACAAAACGATACGTTCAATATTGACAATTTTCTACCACGAGGGCATTTAATAAATCTGAAGCATAAAGATAAATATTTAAAAAAAAAAGATAATGGATAACTTATTATATTATGCTTAAATTTAGGTACTGAATAATAAAGTTAGTGTAGTTTCTTTAAAATATTTTTAAAGTGTGTTTACTTTTACATTATTGTTTTCGTTTTCAGATAAAATCACTATGTTCAAGTGGAGCGTGTCTGCCTGTGCGCCCTTACCATTGTGGGAGCACAAAATGGTTACTCCAGAGACAATCCCAGCAACCAACTGGGGTACGATGGCTCTGCATCTGGTCAGGGCTACAGCAACAACGGAGAGGATGGCTCCAGCGGCGGCGAGATCCCCGGCGAGGCTGGCCGAGACTATCCCGTGTACTCCGAGGTTCCCCAGACCTCCTTCAGCTGCGACAACCAGCAGTTCCCGGGCTACTACGCCGACCCCGAGGCCCAGTGCCAGGCCTTCTACATCTGTCAGAAGGGAGGAAGATCAGACTCTTTCCTCTGCCCAGCTGGTTCCATTTTCAACCAGGAGTACCTCGTCTGCGACTGGTGGTACAACGTTGATTGCAGCCGCGCCGAGTCCCTCTACGGTGTCAACGAACAAGTCGTGAGAGCTATGGAAGAAGCCAATGCCAGATTAGCTCAACAGGGGTACAATTACGAATCTCAAGCCTTGAGCCCTGATGCCGCTTATGGAGCACCCTTCAGAAACGGCAACGGCAATGGATACAAAAATGGTAATGGCAACGGAAATGGAAACGGTAATGGAAACAATGGCAACAGTAATGGATATCATAGCAACGGAAACGGTAATGGTTACCATGGGAACGGAAATGGACATAATGGAAATGGAAACGGCAAAAGCAACGGAAATGGAAAATACAACGGTAATGGCCGTAATGTACTCAGCTCTCAATACGGAGTCCCATCTCAAAATGGGTTTTCATCCTCTGGGCCAGGTTTGAATGGTGCTGAATTCTCTCCTCTCAATGGAAAGAGTAGTTTTGGAAACGGTAACGGTTACTCAAATGGAAACGGTAACGGATACTCCAATGGAAATGGAAATGGTTACTCTTCTAATGGAAAAGGAAATGGATATTCAAATGGAAATGGTAATGGTAATGGTAATGGGCACGGAAATGGAAACGGCCATGGAAACGGAAATGGTCATGGAACCGGAAACGGCCATGGAAATGGGAATGGTCATGGTAATGGAAATGGAAAAGGATACAACGGAAACGGCAATGGTGGTTTCGAAGGACCTTCTGCTTTTGCTGCACTTAATGGAAATGGTTACAAAAATGGAAATGGCAATGGTAATGGAAATGGTTTAAACGGATTCGGAAATGGTAATGGTAATGACCTTTCTGCTTTCAAAAATGGTTTGGGCAACGGTCCTACCTTGTCTGGCCGTTCTTACCTTCCTCCCCAGCAAAACGGGTTCGGAAACGGAAACGGCAACGGTAATGGCAACGCTTTGAGTTCTGAATATGGAGCTCCTGGACAAAATGGCGGATACAATGGACAAAATGGAGGATTGAATGGATACAATGGAGAACCTAGCTCACAATATGGCGCTCCCAATGCTGGCAATGGACTTGACAGATCTTACCTTCCTCCTTCTAAGAAATAAGCTGATAATGGAAGACAATTTATTTTTTGAACAACACGGTACCACCTTTGATATATTTTTATGTTTTTTTTATAAAAATGCTCGGTTATTTCACTTGTCAGTACATTATTGATAGCATTTTTTTTAAACAGATATTTTGTCAAAATTTTCATTATGACATTATATGCATTATGATCGTGTATAGATTGCTGAGTTATTGACTGTTGTTATAGACTTGATAAAGAAACAATTATTTTAAAAAAAAATGTATTCAAATAAAGGAACGATAAAATGGCGTATTTATTTTATTAATTTAAGGCTTTATGTTTTTTTTCAATTGCTTGATTGCAAACTTTAATTTATTTCTGTGTGCGTTTATACGTAGTATAAAAATAATTGTTCATTCTTTTAAGGAACTATTTATGCTTTACTTATAATTTTAAGAATGTATCAATTTTAAAATAAATAAATGTATTTAAGAAAACCTTTTTTAATTTTTACAACGCTTCGTAACTAACATACTTGCAAATTAGCTAATGGTGCGATTACTTTTTTTGTCTATTTGTCTTTTCACACCTGTCTACCAGTTACATTTTTTAAAAACAATCATAAAAATGAGATCCGCTAAATACCTACCTATGTGGAAAAGCCCTATTATTAAGAAAATATTAGAAGGCGAAGTTTCTCAATGGGATATCGCCAGAAGAAGAAAAATAAGGAAATAAAAAGTTTTTAATAAATTATATTTTGTCCTATGTTTTTTTAAATTTTATTTGTAAATAAGATTTTCAATGCTCCTGGATGGATGATGCGGAGGTTCTGGGTTCGATTTCCGGTTAGAACACAAACATAAAAAAATATTTTTCTCAAGGCTTGATGTTGTGGTGTTGTTTTCCTCTGCTATGGGGCATCCTGTTTTGTTAAGGTGGCTAAATTTATAAATAAATGTATTCAGTATTCATGTTCACATAAACATGGAGTAACAAAACTCGTAGTACAACCCGAAAACTGGTGAATATACTTAATATTTGGAGTCGAATGTGTAATATGACTTTTTAATCTGAGTTTATGAGAATAAATGTATTTTCCTTTCTCATAAAGCTTTCATAAGTAATGGCAGATTACTTAAAATTGCAGAAATTCATATTAAAAATGTGTTTTTTTATTTTATTTTATTCATGTATACTATTAATTTGACTAAACAAATGATATTTGATAACAATTAGTAAAAATTTTTTCAAAATTAGTTTTCAATTTTTTCGAAAACTATGGGTCAAAGAAAAAAAAATGTATCAACGAGTTTTGTGAAACCATTATACCTATAGTACAAAAAATGTCTTCAAAGATGTATTAAGCATTTTTTAGTATCCCAGTGTATTTTTTTTTCTTAATTTTTTTGTTAAGTAGGTACCTACCTACGCCAGTCAAATAACAATAAATATTTGTGGATTTTTTTTATTACTGCTTGATTATAGACGTTATGATATGAGTTTTGGGTCTATGTCACAAACTCATCAAAACTTGCCGATGAATAAGTTTTAATAAAAAATGGCTGTATAGGGTCTTGGACTGGTACTGAATCAAGACTGATCATCCTATCATTGCGCAAAGGAAAATATTGCTGAAGAAATTTCTGATAGACAATCAAGATTACAAAGTGTAAATGAATGTGAGATAAAAGTTCACTTATTTAATAAACTACACTTTTGACTTCTACATTATTTAGCTCGTATAAAAGGTCCAACTCAAACTTAATTTTACTTATATAATAATATAACAAGTGCTATTTAAACTTGGTAGAAGAAAAAAACGCCGAAAAACAAGTGAAAACTTGTTTGGCGTGATCTAGATTTAAGTTTATTATGTAACACTTATACACAATAAATAAATAAAATAATAAAATGATTTTAAAAAAATATAGTAAAAATTATCAAGATATACTGCATTTGGTGGACCAATGCAGTGCCCGATGGACCATTAGGTGCGGATAAGGAAAAGTAGTATGTAGTAGTATAGGGTATTGTTTTTTTTTTTTTTTTTTTATTTGAGTGTGATCTTTTCATTATTTGCGTCGTGCCTTCTCAACAGAGGTAACGTCAGCGTCACTGTGCAGGTTTTTGTAATGAGTAAAAAAAAATGGGTTACAATTTTATATGAAACTTTCGGTGCATTTTACAAAAGATTCGTCCGACAAGTAAACTCCTCAATTTTCGTCGTTTAAAATATTTTTAAAATTCGGGGGGACCTCGTATGATTATTCCTTGGGTACCAAATGTATTTCCTTATTCTTCAACAGTTTACGTTGGAATAACGAGACTCGGACCTGACATTGGAAGACGCACGGGAGCTGGCGGCCCACCGCTTAGGTTGGATACAGTTTGTGGAATCCATAAAAAAAGCTCCATGCGTTTTCAAAGTTTGAATTCTAGTAGGTATATTATAACTATATCACCCATGGAGGTTGTACAAATAAATGTATGTACAATAAATAATATGTAATAATAATAAAAAATTGAGCAAAGTTTTTAACCAACGCACTACGCTTTTCATTACTGCCATCTGTGTTGCGATAGCATAACTATTATCTAGTTATATTTCATGACGATAATGGTATTAATGAAACAAGTAGACATAACATTTCATAGATAGAGATGGTAACAAAGCAAAAAAATTGTACCAATGTGGCTTTTTTCATTCTCAAATATACAAATGATACGTTTTCATAAAATAAAGTAATTGTTTTTTTACGTATCTATTTTACAAAGCAATAAGAAAATAATCCATATGAGAAAGATAAGTTGAACATACCTTGAAGCTTTTCCTAGCAACTACTATTACTGATTTTCTTTTACCCGCACCTAATGGTATGCAGGGAACTGCATTGGAACACCATGTACACTGTAGGTCTCTTTATTTTCGTTGTAACATCAGTTTGAAATCCAAAACACACAAGTTAATGATTAATTTTAAATAAGCTTACATTTAATGCAACTCGTCAATTATATATTTACTTACTTTCCTACGAAATAGGGGAATAATATTAATACGAGTAGATAAATATTAGTTCTTATCTTATCTGTTAGGGAAATATTTTTATTTTTTTAAAAATATTTTTTTTATTGTTTCAACGTCCTTAGGGCTTTAGATATGTAAGATTTTAAATATTTTTGGACGGCTGTTTCAGAGCCCCCATTTCATATATCATTTACTCGGGGTAGACATGCGAGAGGGGCCTTAAGTGCATAAGTGCAGTTTTAATATAACTGTCCTTATGACGTAACAGTTTTCAAGTGCAGTGGGTCACGCATTGTGCCAGTGTGTTATCAACACAACTATTCGTATGCAACTAGAGCAATGTCAAATTACTTCAGCAAACATAAAGAAAATAGGTATACATAAGTTACTTTCAATGTCGAAGATCTCCCCGAGAGACAAAGCATACATTACTATGCAGATTTCAATGTAATCTATGTATTTTGTTCCTAAGGGCCGGTTGCATAAAAAAAAAGCTAATTTAAAATCAACGCTAAATTTATTCATACAATATTCATCTGTCATCAATAATTCAGCTGTTATGTCAAACTTGGTTGCAAAAGAAATTCTAAACCTTGACGATAACTAAACTTTTTTCGATGTGTGACCAGCCCTAAGTGTGCACCTATTTTTACTATTTTTTATTATTTCTTACAGAATAAGGTTCTAAAATTAAAATAAATAAATAAAATTACAGAGAAATATCAAATTAAAATAGTTTTAACGTTATAAGTAAGATAGCTAGATAAATATATTCTAGATCAGCGTTTCCCCAACCTTTTTCAGTCGCGGACCCCTAGGAAATCAAGCACAATTTTCAAGGACCCCCTTAGTATAAAAAAACAGCAATAAATTTTAGGACCATTTACTTTATAATAGTACCTACTACAAATACAAAATTTAAAAAAATAATAAAAATACGTTAATAATTAACGCACAACAGCAAAACCAACACGGTTAATAGCGTCTTATCTTAAAATTTATTCGCTAATATAAAAATATCCTGACCAGACTATATTAATGTGAAGGTTGGTGTTACTTTTTTGAAACTAAATTAGTAATGTTTGGGTTGATGTTACTACTCAGTTGTAGTCTCAGATCGGATTCTACTTGCAATCTATTTCTGTATTTGTTTTTAGTGTAAACAAGAGCAGAGAATGCCTTTTCACATAGGTTAAGAGATAGCCTATAAGTGGGCGTTATTTTTAGAAATTAATATAAGTGTATGTCTGTTGGCTGTCTATAAACAAATATTTTTTTAAAAGAGTTGTCAAATGGTCCAGAGATGTGACTGCGGACCCCCAGGGGTCCGCGGACCACAGGTTGGGAAACATTGTTCTAGATGTTATTTTTAATCAGGAAGTGGTCGAAACAGGAAATCTACACGAAGTAACATTGTTAGATAAGAAACGATCGATATTACTACATATCTAATAATATATCCTTAACAAATAGCGACCCTTTTTGCAATCAAATGTGTTCCACTGTTTTTTCGGAAATAAAAGCACTAGACCCCTAGTGCCCTAGACTCTAGACCCAACGCTTAGATACTATGTAAAATTATACATACCTATTCCTAATAATTATTTTAATTTTAGTCGTTTCTTCTTCTTTTTCTTAAGTTAAACTTAAGGGTCTGTATTATTTGTCTTATTCGACGCTGCCTCTTGGAATGACTCCCAGCTGTTCCTTCATTTGTTTGCAGGTCGTCCAGGAAGTCGGCGGCCAGGTGGGCAGAGATACACCACGGATTTGGCGATTCTATTATCATTCATTATCTCAACATGTGCATGCCAGTTAGTAGTCAATCGTTGATTGTATATGCATACACACACGTTTTAATCAATATGAAGCCACTGAGGGATCGATCCCACCTCCACCCGCGACTGTTATAGAGTCCTTGGGGACTCTCTGTCAGTCACGCTATTTTATGCAGGACTTTAATTTTTTGCTGTTGCAAATGCATAAGCAAATTGCAGGGCCAAAGTTTCCAAGTGAAGTTAAGTCAAAAGGGCGACAGCATCGATCAAGTCAAAAGAAAATCATGATGCCGCCACCCTTACGATCCCTCAGTGCCTCGAAATCGAAATTCTCTTTTTTTGTCTTTCTTTATTAATGTACATAAATATATAAAAACAAGAATACAAATTAATACAGTCAACAAAATGTGCCGTAAAAGCTTAAAACAATACAAAAGAAACGGTAGAAATATCGGAATATCGAGTACAAGTCACCCAAGGAAAGGATTCCGACAACGGAGTCAAAAAGGGGAATCCCCGACTCAAAGTACCCATAAATGAAACCAGAGACTGATCACTGATCACTGATCATTTTTGATCAAGACACACTTCACTTGGTGTATTAATACAGTGTTCTTTGCAATATTAGGAGCGAACAAGATGAGAAAGATCAAATTATTATGAAAAATTATTAAATTACAAACACTTTTTGTTTGTTTTTAACTACTTTTTATTAATAAATCACCTGACCGGTTTCAAGACAACGCGTGTCTCTTTTTCAAGGGTTAGTATACAATCAAAATTGAAGTGGTATTTCTGTACATATGGTCAGGACTATTGTTCGTGGTTGAGAAATGAATGTATGGAATTTATGACCTTATTATGGATGAGATATTAATTAGTTAGGTACATAAGAAGTGGGCAGGAAATAGAGAATCTATAACATGTCATGCAAATTTTGCTATTTTTTTAAATTCAATTGTCACACTGATTTTTTAAATTTTAATATTTTCAACACTAAACCAAATGATTCGTCAGCCTTCCTAGGTCATAATCCGGATATCATTGTTTGACCTTCGTGCATACAATTGTGATCACGTTGCAAAATATTATTAGTTCGGCGAACTGCACATGCTTATGTAATTTACTACTTGCATTCCCCTTGATAAAATGCAACAATTGCATGTGATTATAAACGTTACACGCTTGACTTAATGGATCAAATTGGCTTGAAACCTTTTGAAAAACTTAGAGGAATCCATTGAAATGTTTTTAACGACGGGGAAATATAGTGTTAAAAGACGTATTTATATTTTTTACTTAGTTAATAATTTTAATGGCGATGAATAATTATTTCTACGTACTATCATCAGTCCTCATAAACAAATAGGTACGTGTTTATTTTTAAAAGTAGCGTATTTTTTTGAAAAAGAGCATCTTCTACCTCTCATAAATCGAAATATACATTTACGTCCGAACTGAACGTGGGCAAGACTTGAGTGGGCGCATAGTAGACTATTGGCCGATGGATAGCTGGATGAATAGTTTGTGGAATCCATATGCTCCACAAAAGGACTGGATATGGAATGATAATGGAATTTGTCAATATAATAGCAACTAGTTTGTAGTTATTAGTATTTCTTACGATAATGTTCCCATATATAATTTCAATTAGATAATTATCAAATTGTCTGAATTACTTGTGTCCATTGATATATAATGCCTTGCAGAGTAAATTATTTAGAAAAAGTAATGACACGAAAATTCCGCACCTATAATTCATTCCAATACACTTACACGGGTCGACCTATCAGAGCCCTTCGACTGCCGGCAAGCATCCGCCCACACCCGCAAAAGGTATGGGCTATATATAGGGTTACAGTAACAGTATACAATACTAACCCGTTCCTTACGAGGAGCGTTCATGAATTTTACCATGCATCTAAAATGACTTTTTTTTTCTTGTTGACGGGCTGTTGGCTATTATTTAAGAAGAAAACTTTCTTTAAATAAAAATTATTTTAGCCTATGTAAACAAATATAAATAAACACTTACTTGGGAAAGTTACACCCACTTTTAAAAAAAATTATATCCGTACGGTTTTTTACACGGTTTCACTACACAGGAAGGCATTTCGGAATGTTTTCTGAACGTCCATCGGCCTTGTTAAAATACTGAATATCTGCGGAGTTTTGGCGGAGTTGAAGTGTCATTTATTTTTTGGGTTCAGTTCAAATCTAAGTGTATTAATAAAGCAATGGCCATAGACCACTTATTTACTTTCCCTTATCCGCGCCTAATGGTCCATATGGCACTGGCGTATGAGTTTATCAGATAGACCACGTCCCATTTTTTTACTGCTTAAATGAAAGTTTGTAAGTTTAATATTGCACAGTAAAATAGTCGTAATTGCTGAAAATCAATACTGTGACCTTCGTCTATTGCAAGTTCACGTATCTTCCCTCGCTAGCGGCAAGTGTTTTATTCATGGAACGATCGATGAAGTAATGACCTTGACTCTGCTGCATTCTACTAACACATAAAACACACTGCAGTATTGTTACAACCGTTACATACAAATTATACGTTATAGATGCTCTATTCAGATATTTATTGAGGTATGAATTGATAAATTTATTCAGATATTTATTTGAATGTGGGGGTTTTCACAAGAAACATCGTTGCAAATTTACTATGAAAATAAAAGAGAGGAAGGGTAGACAAATTCAGAAATAAAAAAAAAAATATATATGTCGTTCTTAAAACATCAGTAATAATTATAATTACGATTTTTTTTATAATTACATATTAATACGATAATATAAAGCGCCATAATATTGGTTTTATTAAATCACTATAGATAAATTTCGTCGGCAGTTTGTGTCAGAGCTGTAAAACGTGGACCTGACTAAACTTGGGAGGATGCACAGGTACCTACTGGTGGCCAATCGCTTGACTTGGAGGCAGTTTGTGGAATCCATATGCTCCACATAGGGAGTGGATATGGTATGATAATAATGATAAATAAACTGAATGCCTAACTAGGTATTTAATCAGTTTGTTATCTCAACTACTCACGTTGCAAGAAGTTCTAGTGAACAATGTAAGTGGAACGGATTTTGCATGCACTTTGACTGCACTTTTAACACAATATGAAAAGAGGTATACACACAATTATTATGAGTTAGTATTAGTTTCAGCGAAGAGGTAAATCAATTTGTAACCGTAAGAAAAAATATTAATATTTTTAAATTTATAGTAGGTATTCAATTTTAAGGCGATAAAAGTTAAATTCATCATAATATGTTTTTTTTATTCATTTCTTAATTTTAGACGAAATAATCTTTTGGTACAGCGCATTTGTTAATAATAGGTTAGCATTTACTCTCATTAATTTTTTAAATATTTTTGATACACCCAATTTCTGTTAAAATATTATCGTAAAATAACGAAATAAATCATGAAAAATACATTCATTATATTTTAATAATAACGTGTTTTGCTTCTGACCCGCCCTGTTCTACGTTGTATTTTGTCTATGATGAGTAGGAAGTTGATACCTAATAATAGTAAACAGTAACTATAGTCTACAGAGGGATGGGGGGGAGGTAATTATTTAAAGGGGAAGGGCATGTGTTTGAAGTTCATTAACCGCATACACGTGCCAACTCTATAAGGCCAACTTATCACTTACATTAATGCATTGTGACAATTGCACATGATTGCAGTTCATTGATTCATTTATTTTAAACTGCATATCACAGAGAATCCACGTGGATCAAGGTAAGCGTAAGATTATCGTCTGGGTTTAGTAAAGAAGGCGTAATCCAAAATATTTGAAAAATGTACTTATTGCAATGAATGAAAGTCTTTATGAAACACCCATAAATTATGGATAGCAAGCAAAAAATATGGGACCCTTGTGAACACTCAAAATAATCATTTTTCTTCGATATGAACCTATGTAGATTACCTACTGCAATAAAAACTTATTTATTTATATAATTTTTATTTTATTTTATTATTTATTTATTCTTAAAATAGTAGGTACATACCTAATTTTTTACGGATGTCCTAATATTAACACTTAATAGTTTGTACAAATAGCAAAACGGCAAAACCTTAAACATAATTATCTAATATTAATTAAAATATATCTTCTTAATCTAGACTTGAATAAAAAACCCTTTTTTTTTATTTTATATCTTCTTGAATTCCTTCGTTCCTTCCTTTTTAGTATTGTTAAATGTGATACGTTTTCTAATTTAACCCACCGGGCACAGGACTATCGGATATTTTTATAATTATAGATCGACAAGGTATTCGAATATTTTTAGAGAATCATGGTATTGAACTTTTTTTAGTTTAAATGATATTTAAAATTTAATAAAAATATTCAATAGTTCATATAAAAAGTACTAAGTATTCAAGTTAGAGGTATAGACACATCTTGATGCGTACAACGCTTGAGTACCTAGTTATAGTTACAATAAAAATCAAACTATTTTACTGATAACCTATGTAAAACTAACAAACATATTTTTTTGCGATGAATTAAGAATTTATTACATATTTATTACCAGAGACATGTTAAGTTACTTTGTTACCTCAATTTTACTAATATTGAGATAATTATCTGAAAAACCGTTTAGACATGCTTGCGTAATTTTACAAGAGTATTTTTTACGTTATCTTACAAAATTCGTCACGGTTTGGAAGATATGAAAGTGCGTTTACATGAGAAATAATAATATATTTTTACTGAGGAACCTTAACAACGAGAAAAACTTTATTAACTTGTGTAAAAATGCTTTTTTTCATGACATGCGTAAATTAACAATTGAAAATGTAAAATGCGGTTACAATAAGGTTGTTCCCGATAGCATGAATATCCTCAAAAACGTTATAAATATTTAAAGTATATTTTTTACAATTCCAACGATATAAAACACAATGATCAAAAATGTTGTATTCATTTATAAATTTATGTTTTAAAAACACGAAATTACGAGTGGCTTTTAACGCCCGCTATTGGCTAATGACGTCATACCCGTCTATTATAAAAGGCGGAAAATTCATTACGAAGTGAGCGCTCATATTGATGTGACGTCACACCGCATGCGGGCCAAATTGAGGATTTTGCGAGCGATTTGAAAAAGCGCTATTTCAAACCGCGCTAGAAAATTCATATGACATCGTATTTTTTTTTTAAAAAACCCCTTGATATTTTTATTTGTCAAACAATTTTTTGAAATAAAAAAAAGAAAATCGGAAATAACCCCAATTAGCTTGTAGAACTAAATTGTGAATGCTAAAGAAAAACAAAATCACAAATCCATGGGTGCAATCCGTTTGTAAATCGGATAAATGATGGGGAGATGCGATCATTTAAATTTTGGGTTTCGTAAGAAATGCGATCAGTGACGTCATCCGGGTTGTAGTCTATTGGTAGAGTCGAGTACTCTGGATGGGAATCCCACTCCAGCACAACTTATGTTCTGCTTTCTGGCACTAATTATAAGAGGTTTCTTTTTTTTTTGAAAAAAGATAAAAATGTATTAAAAATATGAAAATATTACAGTATATTAAATATTAGAATTAGTAATTTTCAGTCGAAATAATGTGAGTGATATATCACCTATATTGAATGGATAAAATATGAATATGTAATGTTAACATTATACGCTATTTTAAGAAATAAAAAAAAGTTTTTTAACTTAAATTCATGAACCCTGGATTTTTTTATGATTATATCTAATCTTCCGAGAATGTTTTAGATAAAAAACGTAGAAAATAAAACGATTTTGTGTGTATTCTAACTAACTAACCATCACGCCATTTCCCCGAAGTGGTAGGCAGAGAGGATAGAAACGCCACACCACTCTGTCCTGGCATACTTCTCTTGCTTCCTCCACATTCATACATCTTCTCATGCACGCACGTCGATAATTTCGACTTCTTACATGCCCACTTTCAAGCACTTGTTTTACTTGATCGTGCCATGTCTTTCTCGGCCTTCCTCGGCTTCTACATCCAGGGACCGTTGCATCATATATTTTTTTTTAGCCGTTTCTTTTCATCATCCATTCGCTCTACATTACCGAACCATCGTAAAAGACCTTTCTTAATTTAGTCGCTAATGCTTATCTCAGCCTTACATTCTGCTCTAATTTCAACATTGGTGCACCTATCATACATAGTTTTATCACACATTCGCCTGAGAGATCGCATTTCAACTGCATTCAATCTATTTTCATCCTTATTTTTCCAACTCCATACTTCGCTTCCATACACAATTCTGTGTATTCTTTATCATATATGTTTGTATATGCTTACTTAAAATGTAACAAAAAGTACCTACAATATCTGAGGTGACATTTTAATATCAATAGTCCCTTTAATAGCTAGCAGCACGACAGTGTGTCCTTACTAATTTATAACTGTACTATTTTATTAACTCGTCACCTTACAGTTTGTTTGTTCAACAGACCATTATTATATTTTTATTTACGAGAAATCTAAGCAAACTAATGTTTTTTTTTACATATTTTAATTTGTAAATACTATGAAGTCTATGCCTTATGCTTGAAAGTAGGAATCAATGCTACTACTACTACTTTCCCTTATCCGTAACCAATAGTGCATAGGGCACTGCATTGGTTCACCAAGTGATTCTTGATAATTTTATTACATGAAGGTAAGATGATCAGTCTTATGCTTCAGAACCAGTCCAAGGTATCACACAATCAATAGGGAATCAATTCGTAGTTTAACATTAAATGTTACATTTTTAAGTACGTTATTACAACAAATTGATTTCTAATTTTGTTCATTCGACCCACATATTATTTTTATAAAAAATATTTCGCCCATGTGTTCGTATCGTCACTCTCTTATCCGCACCAAATGGTGCATAGGGCACTTCATAGATTACAACAGTGCAGTGTATTTTGAGAATATTAATACACGAAGATAAGAGATCAGTCTTACTCTACATAATATGCATACTACAACTACTACTCTCCTTTATCTGCACCCAATGGTGCATAGGGTACTGCATTGATACAACGAATGCGGAGAATCTTGATAATTTATGACATGAAGGCAAGATAATCAGTCTTCCACTCCAAGGAAATATTTTTATGCGAAAAAAAAGAACATTTAAATAAAATAGATAAATGATTATTTATTAATGTATACAAATGTAAAATAATAACTTATTTCTACTTCAGGGTTCATTAAAATTAAAATTCTTGAATATATATACCAGAAAGTAGGAAACAAGTAGTGGTGGAGTTGGATTTAGGCATAGGAATTCTAAACCAAAATCCACGTGTCTAACCATAAAACCATCACAAGGCTCTGTTTTTGAATGAATTATTACTAATCAGTAACGAATACAATTTTAGATAAATTGTTCTTACTCGAATAGCTGACTTATTCGGCGCCCAGATAAATTATATATTGACTCCAAATGAATCTTCGTTCAATAAAAAAAACGTTAAGAATTATGAAATGAAACACACACTATAAAAAAAAAAACACACTTTCAGATTTCTTGTATTCGTCAGGTTAAATATTCTTTCAATTTTTTTTTAAATATTATATCGAGGTTTTGACTTTTTAATATTTTTACATATTATTCTGCACTGTTTTATAAAATGTTTAGGATCAAATATATACTATTGTGTTATTACTTAATCAAATGTATTGAATTTTCAGGCGGCCTGATTATTTTTCAAAAGGCAGTTGGTCAAACAAGCAGTGAGGCGACGATATATACTGATCGTTGGATTGAATTAGGTTAAGGTAGCTTACAGAAGTACGATAAGACAAAAAATTGCATAAGGCCTGAGATCATTGGACGATAGTTGCATTTTATCGTTTACAATTTATACCAAATATTAATTTAATAACGACAAATTATTTTATCAATTTTTTCACGATAACAATCACAAAGATTTCAAATATTCAACACACTGTAAATTATACTTAAAATTGAATTTTTATAACTAACTAACTAACTAACCATCACGCCATTTCCCCGAAGGCGTAGGCAGAGAGGATAGAACGCCATGAACACTACTGTCGGTTTCCGGCAAATCTGCCGGTCCAGCGTAGTGGGAACAAGCCTTAGTTAAACATAACATAAATAAATAAATGCATCAAATCAAAGCTGCAAGCTGTTTCTATGTACTATCAAAACCAGTTATTATCTGTTTCCTATTCAGAAAGATTTAGCCTTGAATCTGCAAACTGCATTTTTTTTCACATGTTAAGTTACATAAAGATTATAATATTATATACAATACATATCTAAACCACAAATGCTAATCAGACATATCGCACCGTGAATACAATATTGCATTAGGTCATAATTTGTCGAAAAAGAACTGAGTATAGCACGTCACAGCAAACATCGCACTGATCACCACGTTTATGATTAAGAAATATCTTCCTCTCTGATTAATTATAATAATTTTTGTAAAGTAGCATTTTTTTAAAATTAAATTCGGGAATATGGATATTTATGCGTTTAAAGGGCTTATGGCCTGTTATTGGCTGAGTTAAGTGGCCACTTGACGTATTACAACATTCCTTATTCCGCTTATTAGCGAATATCCAAGTATTTTTTTAGCCAATGTTGCAATTATGTCGTAATAAATCTGGTCAGAATACAATATAAATTGCAGAATCATCTGCAGGCGATTATTAGTAATTAATTAAATTCTAAAAGAATATTAATTACAAATAAAAGTAATTAGCCAATCAAATAATGAACTTAAATATCGATACATCTATGGCGTCCCCAACACAAAGGTGGATGAGTTGGGAACATGTAGCATACATAATATAGGGAAAATAAAAAATATAAGCTGGTGTGGATATTCGCTAATAAGGTCATAAGCCCTGTAAACGCTTGAATAACCATATTCCCGAATTTAAAAAATGCTACTTCACATTTGTAGAGATATAAAAAAAACCTACTCCCGCTATGGGAAAAAAATCCAGATTTGTGTGCAAGTATTTGGACAAACTCAAAATGGTGTTCCTATCTCCTATGTCAAGTTACCTACTTATATATTTTTTTAAATACGGTTTCAATGAAACAGTACTGAAATCAAAATTACATTTTTGCGATTTCCAAAAAATTGTCTTTATTTAGTTAGTGCAGTTAGTATGCATGGTGCGATACATTAGAGATGTTATGTACCTACAATAGTAGTGTGGAATAATATTTTTATTTATGACTTGTCAGTCATTTTATTTATTATTGTTATTAATTTTTTACGTCTGTTATTGCCTTCTTTTCAAAAGACAAAAAAAACGATTTTAAGATCCTTTATGTAGTATGCTAATTCAGAATTTTTAGTTTTAAATGCAACATGGGTATTTATGTGAAGGTACCTACGGCTGGGCCGTCAATGAAAGAATAATTTTATTTTTGAATATTGGGTCCTTACATATGAAATTGGCGTTTTGTATGGGAGCAACATAAATTTGATTTTTTTTAAAATATAATATATTTATTTAATCAAAGTATGTACCATTGCTATCTATGCACTTTTGCCATCTCATAGGTAGTTCATCGATCCCTTTACTAAAATAACCATTCGGACGGGAATCAATAAAATCTTTGAAGTCGGTTTTGGACTGCCCCATCGGAGTTGAATTTTTTCCCTTGCAAGAAGTTATCCAAATTTCGAAAAAAATAGCAATCTGTTGGGGCAAGGTCCGGAGAGTACGGTGGATGTCTTAGACATTCCAATTGAAGCTCTTCTAATTTGGTAGCCGTCTGTTGTGCAGTGTGTGGTCTAGCGTTATCATGAAGCAGCAGTGGCCTAGAGCGATTAACCAGCCTCGGTTGTTTAGCAGCTAGCTTTTCCATCGTGGTTTGCAGTTGCTGACAATAGACATCTGCCGTAATCGTCTGGCCAGATTTAAGAAAGCTGTAGTGAACGACACCAGCACTAGTCCACCAAACGCTCACAAGTAACTTTTTTGGAGTCAATTTTCGCTTGGGGCATGGTTTGGCTGGTTCGGCAGGGTACAGTCATTGCGATGAGCACTTCCGATTATCATACAGGATCCACTTTTCATCACAGGTAATGATTCGATTCAAAATCCCTTCATTATTGTGCCGGTTGAGTAATGCAACGCAGCAGTCAACGCGCGTTTGTTGATTTGCTTCACTCAATTCGTGAGGTACCCACCTTTCAAGCTTTTTCACCTTCCCAATTTGCTTCAAGTGGATTAAAACAGTTTTATCACTAACACCGCAGCCTGCAGCTAACTCGGACGTGGTTTGCGATGGATCCGCTTCCACAATAGACTTCAATTATTCATAATCAACTTTGGTCTCCGGCCGTCCACGGGGCTTGTTCTGCAGGTCGAAATTTCCAGAACGAAAACGTTGGAACCAAAAACGCACTTTGTTTTCTTTTGCGGCATCGTTGCCATACACATCATTAATCCTTCGAGCCGTTTCTGCAGCACTGGTGCCACGGTGGAACTCGTACTCGTAAATAATGCGATATTTCAAGTTTTCCATTTTGTAAACTGAGTGACGCAAAAAAAAAAAAAACCATTGAGAAAAAAAACAAATGAATTATAATTTTTCAAAACACAAATACTTGAGTAAATGGCTGTAAAAAATTGAATTTGGAATTCCTAACCGAAGAGAAACATATTTGAGATCAAAGTTGCCAGTACGGCAATACGCCAATTTCATATGTAAGGACCTAATATTAAAAAATATATTTATTTAGTTCTATATAAATTTACTAATAGACTAATTTTTATATTAGACTTTATCATTTCCTACCTATTCTTATCGTAACCTTATACATTTTGAAACCAAGATACACTGGCAAACTTATCATTAATCTGTTTTTCTTCTTATACGAGTATTAAAACTACATTTATACACTTATAAACTATCACTGTTAATATCCATTTTAAAAAAACACTAATTAACTCTAATTCTTAATACTATTAAACCATAACGAACAACTATTTAATTAGAAATATTTTTTACACTATGTATTTTTTACATTTAACCCTAAATAAAGTTACATTTCTTATATTTTCCGGAATCTCCTTAAACATTTTAATGCCCTTATACATCAGACAATTAAGTGAAATAGTTTTTTATTTTCTTTTCTTTTCTAATCTTATTAAATCTAATCTTTATATTGGCGAAAGGAGTCTCATGAGTTGTAGCCTTATTTTGAATTTTCAAATTCTATAGTACCTCCTTTTGGCTCCATAATCCTTGAAGTCGTAAAATTGGTTATATTATTTATGTTCAAGTTATTATCGTATGTTTGCACACAGGAAATTGTTAATATAGCCAATAATGTAAATATGTTATTTGTCTTTTACATTTTTAAAAGCATTCAATATATTAATATCTACTTAAACGTTTACATAAAAAAAACGTTGCGCCGAGCATGCAATATGTAGATCAAATAAACAAACGTTAAAATTGAACCTACACTAACTTCTTAAAAATTAATATTTTCTTATCGTTCAAGTCAGAGAACAAAAAACCAAAAACATTTACTGTAGTAACTCCGCAACTTAACCTATTTGTTTATCTGTCAAATATATACTTTTAATCCTCTTATAAAGTTTTGTTTGGTCATTAAATAATCTTATTCCTTAATCTTAATTATAAAACTCAGGTAAATAAAAAATAGGATGGAAAAATGTGAGATAAAAGTTTTGGTTTCGGACTATTTTAGTAGTTTTTTACAAATGTGACCCATTAATTTAATTACAGTGAAAATATCTTCACTGAATACAAACTAAATCGAGATTGAATTCACCCATCTATGCATCCATTTTATTTTAAAATTAAGAAGAGTATTGATCTAAATGAGCGGAGGTTGTTAAAAAAAAAAGGGAGTAGTGAAGCTACAAAAAAAAAGTATATTCTACTTATTGCAAGGTACCCATTTTGTGATGAACCAAAAATGTTGTCACTTTACTGTATTTTATTTGAAAAGCAAGATAATCAACTAAAAAATTGTTTTGAGAAGTAAATTTTAGAGAATTTAGATTCCTTTTTTTTCATATTTTTTTTCATAGTATATTACGTATTTTTACTGCCAAAAGGATCCGCTTCCTTTGCAAAAAAATATTTTGAAGAATTTGCGATAATTCCAGAATTTCATTTTAAAATATCAAAATTTATAATACTGGCCTCAAAAGCAGCCTTAAAAAGAAAACAGGTAACTCTAATCTCTCATTAAATGTAAATGTATGGTAAAAAAATTGTGAAAATCGCATTTTCGATACTTTTTTATATTAATATAATTTACTTGCTAATAATGTACACGTACAGGGCTTATATAATATTTACTTCAAAAGGGTACATGGCTTCTAATTTGCTTTTGCTTAGTGTGAGAATCGGACGAGAATATTCTGATATGAACCAAAAGGAACGGAAACTTAAAGATAATAATAATAATAATTCGATAACTTATTAAGCGCCTCTTAAGGCACGAAGCTGGCACTCTTTAAGACGTATTGCACGCCCATGTATACTTGTGAATTATGGTGTAAATACTCAGCAGCAAGCTGGAGTGCAATAAGAGTGCAGTATAATAGCGCCTTTGGAATACTGAACCGCTTACCAAGGTTCTGCAGTGCTTTCGATATGTTTGCTATCTCAGGAATAAACTCCTTTGAAGCCACGGTGCGCTTTAAAGTGGCCAACTTCAGGAGTCGGCTGTTTGGGTGCAGGAGTGGGATGGTTCAAGCCGCGCTGCTGTACGCGGACGGCCCACTCTTGAAGCATTGGTCGAAGATTTTAAATTTTCGACCACCTTGAGTCCTTTTTGTTTTTGTTTTCCACATTATCACATTATCATCTTTTTTTAATATAATTTTATTTTATTCAATTTTTTTAATTTTTTTTAATATTTTTATATTTAACATAATATTTTTTATTTTTTTTGCATTTTATTAATTTATTCTATTTTGTTTGATTTTGACCTTGTTTTTCTTCTTCTTGTTTGTTTTATGTTTATATTATTATTATTATTATATTAAGCGTACGCTTAGCTCTACTAAACGCAATCGAAAAATATGCCTTTATTAATCCTTAGGTATTCAGCATAATTTTAGAAGTACCATACTTAAATATTATCACGATAATTTTATCGCAGCTCCTTCAAAAATCTACTTAATTCGGGAAGCATTTCATAACGCAGATAAACCCTCTTAGCAAGATATCGGAATACTAGCGGTAGGAGTGCAGTATGCAAGTATAGAAGATATAGCCAAGGTCGCCCTAGGCGTATATTTAGCTGTATCATGGCAATATTCCCAACCATTGACTAGTGCAGTTGGTCAGAGTCGAGCGGCCAAGTGCATCGTTCGTGAACGTGAACTAGGAACTACAAGCCTAGTGACCTCTTCCTCTTTCTTGCCGCCCTGGTACTCCGGATATTCAAAACGCGGACTTCATTTTAAATATTTAACTTAATTGTGACATTTAGAAAATAGCGTACGAGGAAATAAAAATGTCTCAAACGAGCAGTGTTTTAAAGGTCAGTATTTATTGATTTTACTGTCTATTGTTTTTTTATGCAATTTGTAACACGTTCATAATTTTGCAGTTGCAATTGATTAATTAAGTATTTAATTTCATCCCTGATTAAATAGTATTTACACGTGAATCTGTAATTAATTATTAACTTTTCTCTAGGTTAAAATGTTTCACGTAATAATAGTTCGCGATTTTTAGTAATATTAACGACTTTATCAATTATAAATAATTTACAGGCAATATTTTTTTAATGGCATATATTATTTGATTTATAAATTTATTTGAATGGTTTTGTTTCAAGTCAAGAAAGTTGAAAGGGATTTTCAGTTAGGTTTCTCACAATATTGACTTGTTTTAAGGTACTATTTTAAGTTAAATTTTGAAGAAAATAATTGTAATCTCGATAATCGCAATTATTTTCTAAAATACTGTTGTAAATTCCAAAAATAGTTGCAGATTCTAGAAAGTACTTACTAAGTGATTTACTAAAATTCGTATTTGTGACAATATCAATTTTTCAATCACACAAATCTGTTTGTTTTATTTTCATGTCAACTGATGGAGATTCTCGTTAAATTATCAATTCGCGCAATTAATCAACTTTTGTTTTATTACAAAACAAAACTCACTGTTTTTTAAAAAAAATATTACAACATTCAGTGCAAATCTTCTGCCAAAAAATAATACATAACTCCGATCGTTTATTTTGTATGTATGTATTGAAAAGGAGTACAGAGGCTATAAAAAATATTGTATAGTTTTTTCCTACATATACTAATATGGGACTAAGTTAGCGGCGCACACAACATTTTTAAAATTAGATGGTAAATAATTTCCTGTTCTTTTTGATAACTGATAACTGATATTATTTTTATTTTTCTGCGTAAAAGTATGTCTTTTTTTAATCGATAAGCCTATTCATCAATAATTTTATTTATTTTACATTTTAGTACTTAAACTTTTTAAAAATACTATCAAATACCTCACTTAGCAAGTCTCTTACTGAGTTATCTATTTAAAATACTCTTTTTTTTAATTGTAGTAAATGTTTTATACTGATATTTATAGTAAATGTCTATTTTGGTGGGGTGACCATCTCAAGACACTTTTCTGGGCCCATCTCATAAAGCCACTTTTATAATTATTCATATTATAATGCAAAAATTTAAACTTCGCATCTATTACAAACATTCGTCTTTATATATAGCTCCTGCGATATAAATTGAGGCTGTTAGAAGCAAAGTTAGAAATCTCTATCTTTCATTTAGGCTCATAATCGTCTAAAACTGATTCGCATTAGAATGCGTGGTACGGGTAAACATGGGACAAAAAACAATGCTAATGAGTTTTAGGCGATTATGAGCCTAAGTGCATTGTGGAGATTTCAAACTTAGCTTCTAACGACCTCAAATATAAATTCTAATTAAGTACATTAAAATTGACATCAATCCTGAAATTCCCCAAAAAAACACTCCTTACTGAAAATTATAACTCGTAATATTTTCAATGACATTTTGTTGTTATTTTAAAAGTGCATTCACTTTTACTGCAGTTGCATTATGTAATACAAAAAGTGACAATAATAAGTTGCAAGTTGCAAGGTCTTCATTGTTCAAGGCCTAAAAGTAAAAAATGTAGTTAATTTTTCCTGTATTGACTAATGCGGAATTTTTTAGCAATATTCAAATCAACATGACTGTTTTTACGTTTAGTTGCATTTTCTTCGTTTAATTTTTATACTCAGTCAACAATAAAATGTTATTCTTCCTTTTATTTCATTCTTCAGGGTTCAAGGTTTTACATTTAAAATTATTTTAAAAAATTATTTTTTTTTTTTTTAAAGGGGAAAAAGAAATCTTATTAAATATAAATATGTTTAAATACTATTTTCAATAAAGCCTAAGCCTCCGTAGGAATTGAACCCGCTACCTAATGCATGGGAATCGAACGCATTAACTCCCACGCATACACTCACTCCATTTGGTGTCTCAATGCAGTGCCCAATGTAACATTTTGATAAGGGGAATAGGAATTAAAGTTTTTTTTGTAATAAATATACGCAAAAATTCATTTAAAATTGTAGAAGACAATTTCTGTTGTATAGATAATTAAAATACATTGCTTTTATTCCATGGCTTAAGTTTATAAGGGAATCTAGGAAAAATAGGCATTATTTTATAAAAAAACATCACTCTACATATATGTCTATGTAAATAACACATGGTTTTTTAAAATTTTAAATTTGTATTTTTTTTATCGTTCACACATATTATAGGGGAGGACTTCAGTTAGGGGTGGACCTGAAAACATCGTTCAAAGCAAACAATTTTTAAATTAAGAAGTTTAATAATTCAGACTGGAAGTTTGTGGAATCCATATGCTCCACATAGGGAGCGGATATGGTACGATGATAATGAGCTTCTTCCAGCAAACTTCCTGATATCGTCCACCCATCTCATCGGTGGACGTCCTTGAGGCCTCTGGTTTCTCGGTCTGCACACCAGAACGCGTTTCGTCCACCTATCGTCCGTCATTCTGGCCATATGACTGTCTAATTATTTAACATTATATTTTAATCTTTCCTGCCCTAATAAGTTTTGCACAAAGTGCAACAATAACACTATTCGATTCCTTCGGAAGCACAGTTCTGTGGCACAGTCGATCACAGTTGATGGGAGAAATGTTATGTGCTCTCAAAACTCTAGGAAGTGTTAATTATATAAAATCTATGGAAAAAACCAAGTACCACAAAAAAAAATAATTTATATTTGATTTAAACTACCGTGTTATGAAATGTTTCTTTTTTTCAGAGTACAATACCTTTCATTGGAAACCAGAGCCCAGACTGTCAGTATTTACTAGAGAAAGCTCTCCTAACGAAAGTGTTAAGAAAGTTCGAAAATGACCCATGGCTGAGGGTAACAAAGTTTGATATGGCCAAAGCTTGTAATGTGGGAGATAATTACATGTCAACTATACAAAGAGCGCATGTCGAGGGAACTCACTCAAATGGAGCATGTAATATTTATTTGTTAATTTATTTACATTACCTCAACAAGTTACACCTAAACACGTTACACCAGCACAGTGGATTTTGATAATTTTTATTGCAATTTAATACCTACGTCTTACGCTTCAATGCCAGTCCAAGGCATCATACAGGAAATGTTTAATATCATTAAAATCCACATTTAAATAAATATTTCATGTTAACCCTCACGGGAATCGCATCCGCACTTCATTCGTTAACACCAATATTTATTTTGAATCTTGTTTTTCCCATAGTAGTTATTCATTTATTAAAAATATCCTCAATAGCCCAGGAGGTTATTCTCATCAGAAATTCAACCTGGAATCTCTATCGGCATCTTAGCCATCAAACTTCGGAGACTTACATTCATGACTATAAAATTTTCCTCTTTCTTCTTCTTTATCAGCCATTGTTTATCCACTGCTGGGCATAGGCCTCCCCGTTGGTCCACTGCTTTCTGACCTGGACTTCGAGCGGCCATCTGGATCCTGCAGTAATATAATTTTATGTCTAAATAATGATTTATTTCCTTTCCAGACTTTCAAAAGAGCTTCATCCTAAAGCGGCAGATGGAAGACATAGAGAAACGAAAGATGTATTTGGCAGACCTGGTCTGGACCAACGAAGAGAACATGTATTATACCATTCTACCTAGACTCAGAAGGCACTGTACCACAGACCTTCCACACCCAAGATTGTATTATAGTGACGAAGAAGTTATGGTGTTGGAAGACCTGAAGGACAGTGGATATACGATGCAAGACAGACTAATAGGAATGGATCTGGAGCACTCAATGCTGGTTATGAAGGTATAATTTAACGAGTATATTACAGATTATTACGGATATTGGCCACTCCCTCCACTAGCCTTAGGTATCGTGCTGAAGTGTCATAATAATCACTATTAAAATCATACGCCACCACGTGACTTGCGGCCATTTTCCCATACAAACGTATTCCTCGATTTTCTCCCTGGAATTTAACATTAGAGCAATGATTTTTTCCCACATTTCAGATATCGACAAAATATCAAAAAAACTAGACAATTGTAACACGCATCTGTTTGATATCTAAAATGTGTGAAAAAAGCATTGCTCTTATGTTAAATTCCAGGGAGAAAATCGAAGAAAACGTTTTTATGGGAAAGCGCCCGCAAGTCACTTGGCGGAGAATGGAAATCTAATTAAGTTATTGGAATGTTTCACTATTTAAATTAATATGAAAGTCTTAAGAATTAAGTTTTATGCAAACCATTGTTACTGACCCAGCTTCTTTAAGTCTTTCGATTTAGCTTTTTTTTTCTTCATAATCCGTATATTATAAATCGCATTATTTGGAATTATAATTCAGCGCCTTATGCATCACTATAAATGATAAGGGGAAACGAGGAGTTTTCGTATACCTACCTACTTACCTAATCACAAAATAACAATGATTCATTTTCATGTGCATATATTGTATGTTTACATTAATTGTAGGTACCTAATTAAGGTGTTATCTCAAAATATTAAGATAAATAACTGTTACAATAATTTAAGTATAAATTTCCACTCCAATTATTGTGTCCTTGAACCTTTAACGTGACTTGGGCCAGATTCGTATTAAAAGGCCAAAAAAAATCTGTGGTATGGCAAAAGGCACCTGTATCTAACCTAAGTGCTGGAGTCTTTAGAAGGTGTAATCTGATAATAAGAGGTAATATGAAATTAACCCTAGGAAGCGTATATTTTTAGAAAATTTGTATGTCTTCTAGTGAATTCTTGTTGAAGGTAATATCTACAATAATAATTTGTAGCAAAGCAATAATTATGTTCTACTGTTAACACGTCCAACATTAAAATTATTTCGGATTTCTTTATATTGAATCATTAAAATATAAAAAAATTACGTAATAATATCAATAAACTAACTAATCATCACGCAATTTCTCCGAAGGGATAGGCAGAGAGGCTTTAACGCTACCCCACTATGTTTTGGCATTCTACATATGCTTGTTATAATTAATATTGTCAAATTAACGTTCAACTATTTATTTCAGAATATTGCCCTTTTCCACGCCTCATCACTTGCGATGCAAAAACTCGACCCTGAAATATTTAACCTCATGAAATCAAATCTCAAACACCCATACAGTGGACCAAAAAGCTACGAACTGGCTTTACATCTAATAAAACAGGGCATCAAAGACTTCACAGACTTGCTGAGGGTGCCACCCAGGAATGAGAAAAATGAAAAAATCGTCGAATGCCTCGAGACATTAAGCCAGAAACAAGAAGCCCACCTAAATTTTTTGATTGAGCCGCCAAACGATGAAATGGCGATTTTTATACATGGAGATCTTTGGGTAAATAACATATTGTTTTCTTGTGAACGAGCCGCCGATCTCAGACCAAGATCAGTGAAATTCGTAGACTTCCAGGCAACAAGAATAGGGTCATTAGCTTGGGATTTATTACATTTTTTGTTCACGAGCGTTCAACCAACAGTCAGAAACAACAATTTCAATACACTCTTGAAGTATTATTACGATAACCTGATAGTATACCTGAAGAATTTCTTGGGGAAAGAGCACATGGATTACATTGACCATCTCACCTACGATAGGATCAACAAGCAACTGACTAAATACAGGATGTATGGACTTATTAATGCAATTTTAGTTCTGCCTGTTGTAACTTGTGATTCTTCAGGCAGTTTTTCCAACCAAGGAGATGGCAATCAACGAAACGGTAATTCCCGCACTATTTCTTTCCGTGATCGGTTAATAGATGTCGTAGAGTTCTATATGAATAGCGGTTGGTTAAGCGAAGACTCAAACCTATAAATAATCATATTCTGAATTTATTAAGTATTTTTAAAAAGTATTTTTCTTCTAATACTGCGGAACTAGTGGATTGAAATAAACTCACCCGTGCATGTATTAAACTTGTTATTGGGATTAATATATGCATTTTGGTGCAAGTGTGGATTAATTTCATGCCACTAGTTGTGCATTGTGAATTCAGTTTGATATTTATGGTGTGAGAGTTCATTTATGGTTAGTAAATAAGTCATCATCACCATTAAATATTATTTTATCTCGTGATTTTTACGTGTGCTATGATTCACTGTATATATTTTACTAAGCAAAACTGTGTTACTGTATTTTAAAAATGTGTTATTACATTTTAAGTTAAGATTTTTACAAAAACTACTCTGTGATATGATATACCTGTTATAAATTTTTTCCATCATTTGTTTTATTTTAAAATTTCTTATGTTGCATAGGCGATTTACAAAAGATAGTGAGACAAATATTGAATTGAGGAGGTTGAAAAAATGAAAGATATTTTCAACAAATTTATTATTAATACTTTTATTGATTACCCATGGGTAATCGATAAAAGTAAAGCATTGACTATTTTGACAATGTTTTCAGTACCTACCTATCTAATATTAAATTAATTTATCGTTTTGTTGTGTAATTAATTTAATTGTGTTGATTATAATGTTTCATTCAATGACGCCATTTTGTGACGTTTCTATGTTGTATTGCGTTTAATTTTAGGGATAATTATGTGATCATATATTTTACATGCTAAGTCATAATTTTAAATACTTGTAGTGATGTTTAGTGAGTTATTTGTTATCATTAGCTAGTCAAATACTTGCCTCAAAAAGCGTACAAATTGAAAGCTTTAGAATGATTTTTTTAAAAATAAAATAAGTAACAATATGATTTAAAGTTGAAAATGCTTTACAGTATTTTAAAGTTAATTAAATTATCAACGGCTTTTTAAGCGGCCTTTTTTAAAATTATTAAATTTCTATATAAAATAAATTATTTCGTAAAGGAATATTTAAGAACTTAAGATGCTCGGATGATTTCGTTGATTATTTTGAGTATTTTGACAAACTAACGCTTTCCATGTTTTGTTGACATCTTCATACATGTGATCAAATTGTGATGCGCAAACACTAAAAACAATAAAACAAGATTTATAATATAAGGGCGTACGTTCATATTTGTGTCATTTTTTAAAATGAATAGTTAGATAAAGATTTTTGCAGTCCGACGATGCTCGTTTTAAATTTGTCAAAGAAAACGCAAATCGAGCATGTATTGTTTCATACACAAGCTATTGTCACTCGTTATTATTTAAAAAAGTAGTTTTATAATTAAAATATATTACCTACATAGTCCAAAGATAAAAAAACGCATGTGCAATGCTGCGAAAGGTGCTGCGTAAAATGTGCAGATTTATAAGCAAAATTGTAAGTATATTATGAAGTGAAAAAAGTCGAAACTCGCCAAATTTGTATTCAATTTAATTGCAATGTTGTGTCCATAAAACCACAGATATTATTTTTCTAAGGAATTAATTTACATAAATATATATTTTCGTTGATGTTACTGCTATTCCTATGCCACTGCTAATCTTTGTACATAATATATTTATATTTTTAATCTAAAAATTGGTGTCATGTTACTTCTAAGTAGATAAGATTACAATAAGTTACTTAAATAATGTTATAGTACCAAAAGTATTTTAAAAATCGTAGAATTTAATTTTTATTCATGTGACCACTCCAAATCCTGAAAGAAATGATGTTATTCTAAAGATTTATTTTATTTTAAGGTAATTCCTAAGTTTTTTTTGAAACGTGTTTTATTTATTAAGTTGACCAGTAAGAAGTATTTATTACTGCCGAAGTACAAAATTACTCAATTAAGTCACTTTTTTTTTAAATGAGCACGGGGCAAAAGAGAATTATATATTATTTTAAAGACAAGACGATTTATCAAAAAGATACAAAGTACTTATTAAAGCATTTGGAAAAGTCACATCAATAATTTTTACATTTAATAAATCGATTTCATAATGCTGCTTCATGTTATTTATTTCCTTTCCATAACTCCCATACCTAAATTAATTATTTATATAATTGTTAGCCAAAAAGCCTCATCTTTGAATCATCGTTTTTCAGGAGACACATCTAAGTGATCTTTAAGAGCAGACTCCACCACGTGACTCGCGGCCGCTTTCCCATACAAACGTATTCCTCGATTTTCTCCTGGAATTTCACATTAGAACAATGATTTTTTCACCCATTTTAGAAATCAACCATATTGTTTGTATCGTCTTATTTTTTTAAAATAATTTTTTATCTCCTTTAACAAATACAATATTTTTTTTAAAAGACGATGCAAACACGCATCTGGTCGATATTTAAAATGTGTGAAAAAATCATTGCTCTAATGTTTTAACGTTTTAATGACACGCCTTATTTTACGAATGTGTCAAAAAAAGAAATGAAGATTTTGAAAAGTAAAATCTACTTCAAATGATCGGGCGAGAAACGATGACCCGCTGGATATTTTTCTTAATTTTTAATCCATGCTAGGTATGTACATGAACAACACTACTCGATTAATTTAACTTTGGTTCGGTGTCAGTTAATATTATTCATAAACTTTGGATTATTTTGTGATAATTTGATTATTCAGAATTTAATTTAATTTTCATAGTTTGGTTCCGTACCAGTGACGAAGGATTATGGCAACCCTAGATAAATCGTCCATGTAGATATGTTAGTGATCGCAATATATTATACTCACTCAGTGTTATATTTGTTTAAATTTGCATAAATATCTATATACCTACCCAATGCACCATTTGATACACACTTTACTGTACTAAGTTCTAAATTATTTTAAATCAATTGAATTAAACAATTTATCAAGACGAACCATTTATTCTGCAAAGTGAAATCTAAACTAGATTCATCTACTCATATATAGATGTCGCACATCCTACTGTAGAAATATTAATCTTTTAAAATAATACAAAACACTGTTTAAATTTATATATAACACTTAATTATAAACACAATATTGCAGCCAGTTATTATTCTGAATTTTTAGATGGTATGTTTATACTCAATGTGAATGTTTGTAGCACTCACTTAGTAGTTTTCCATTATTTATGAAATTAAACAATTTTGTTTTAAACATTTTTTTTTTTTTTTAACACGTTAACCGGTTTTGGAGACACTACTACTCCTCATCAGGGCTTTGTATAATTAATGGATAGGTACCTAATAGAAAATTTATCTTAATTCATGGGCTTATTATACAAAGCCCTGACGAAGGAGTAGTGTCTCCGAAACCAGTTGGCGTGTTAAAAAATATAAAAGTTCTTATTTTAAAACAAAATTTGTTTAATTTCATAATTATACAGGTTCTGTTTTGAAAATGAAAAATCTATACCTACCTAATAATATACTACGTATGGCTCCCGAGAGTCTTAATCATGCTAGCCTATTTTACAAGGCATCAGTTCTCAGAGTCTTGGACGTTCGCTGTTGACAATCCCTCGGCAGTTTGTGTCAGAGCTGCGGGACGTGGACCTGACCTCTTGGCCCGTGGCTTGGAGGCAGTTTGTGGAATACATATGCTCCACGTAGGGAGCGGATTTGGAGTGATGATGATGACCTATATATATTTTTTTTCATTCCTATATTATATTATATGATGGCATTTATTGAGAAAAAATCATCTCCAGAGCGCTGTTCAAAATGAGGTTAGATCTCAACCTGTCCTGCATCTACCAAGCGCATGAACGAGTTCTAGCCTCCTACTAGAGACTATTTGAAAGCAGCCCCGAAATTGAAATATTGCACCTAATGCCAGCTTTATTTAGGTGATTTTCAAATGATAGTCCGGATTGTTTGACAGCCACAAAGCTTCAAAAAATTATCACAGATACTTCAAACTATTTAATAGAAGCGTGTTTGTATTATTTTTAATAATTTATTTATCTCATTTGACAAATAATACATAAAAAATAAGACGATGCGAACACGTATCTAATTGATTTTTTAAACGCTTAATTCTCACAATAATATGATATAATTTCACCTTCGCTTTAAATATGATATCATCTGTCAGTCTGAAATACGTGATACCGAATATTATTTGGTACATTTTTATATAAAGCACCTTGACATTTGTACATAATATGTGGATACAACATTTTGGTTGAATCATGTTAAACCTGAGTTTATACGGTGCCTTAAGATACATGTAACCTATGTATATTTAAAAAATCATTCGTTATCATAAGAAAATTGTCTCAAATAATTATTTTCCAACAAATGTATATTATATTTTGGAATCTCTTTGTAAGGAATTAAATAAATTACAAGTAATTGGAGTACAAATGCAGCGCCCTTGGGTGCGGATACGGATGGGGTAGTAATTAGGTACTACTGCTACTATTACTCTCCCTTATCCGCACCCAATGGTGTATAGGGCACTGCATTGGTACACCAACAGCAGTAAATCTTGAGAATAATCATTTTGTTACGTGAAGGCAAAATGATCAGGAGCCTTACGCTTTTGCGCTATCATAAATTAAATATTTTGATGTTTAAATTACATTTAAATACCTAATTACAAAGCAAATCAATTAAATATCATAACTATTACTTCCACTTTTTCCGATCTTGCGCCTTCTTCAACTACCAACATATTTTATTATTATGCCAAACCTCTAACAAACCGTATGGATAATGAATTAATGTCTCCAAAAAAGGTTGATTTATGAAAACAATATTTTGATATAATGAGAGAAATTAGAATTTAATTCTTTATGTTTCGTCTAAGAAACATCTCCATTCGCGTCTGTCTCCGGATGCCTCGAGAGAGCCTGAACCCGAGCTGCTTCTTCTTTACGCCTGCAGGATCCCGCCGTCCGTGGGTAGACCGTCGATGACCATCTTGAGCTGATGGAGCGGGCCTGACGTGGTAGGAGGCGAGGAAGCTGG
>JAGVSP010002238.1:0-63957 GCA_022494985.1 Micrasema minimum | reverse complement strand
ACACGAGAAATGAAGCATTTAAAACGATCCTTGGTGTGAAAGGGACAGCAGATGTGCGATAGTATGTAGCTCCCCCGGGAAATCAGGCGGCTATCTCGCTCTCTCGTAACGTTGAAATAAATGTAGGTGATACTGACCGTCTTTTTTTACAATATTAATACGAATCCTTAATGAAATGAGATATTATGTCCTTCTGGGAACTTAATAAAGTACAGGACAAATTGTACTATTTATTTTATCAAAAGGTCTCATACAATGTTATTTTATTTTATTATTAATTATGATTATTACAAGCCAAACAAATTAAAAGCATACTCCACCACGTGAGTCGTGGCCGCTTTCCCATACAAACGAATTCCTCGATTTTCTCCTTGGAATTTTACATTAGAACAATGATTTTTTCACACATTTTAGATATCGATTAGATGCGTGTTTGCATCGTCACATTTTTAAAATCATTTATTGATCTCCTTTATCTCCTAAATCTCCAAAAAATCGATAAATCTGCAAAAAATCTATAAGATACGCGATGACAGAGATTATTAGTACGCCAACATTTAAGCGTCTAACTGTCGCTTTATGCGCATGCCTATAAACTGTTATACAAGTAAAAGAAACTGTACAGTTTTCTGAACGGGAAACTGCACAGTTTACTGTCCCGTATAAAGTGCGCTTCAGTCTTAATTGGTCGAAAATGAACTGAGATTACCACGTTACAGCTCACACCTACCGCCACATTTCTGTCCAAGAAACATGTTTCTACCACATTCCTGTATGGAGATATATTATGATCTGTTTACTAGTTTGTATTTACAGGAAAAATAAAATCAATTTCAAGTTTTTTTATTCTTATTTATTAATGTTTATCATATCCAAATTTACCACAGTGCACTTTTAACAAGTTTCAAAACATTTTAAATATAATTTATTAATTTATGAAAGCTTTCTTAACAAATACGAGTAACATCAATTATTCATTAAATATTCACACATTTATTATAGGATTATGTAGATAGAAATGTAAAGCATTTTTTATTACTTACGTGATATAATATATTTTTAAAAAATTTAATAATTACATAAACGAATAAAATTTATGTTTCATTAAAACTTAGCCACATACACAAAAGCTTGATGATTTTGATTATGGTTCATAATTTTTTTTTTTTTAAATAAGGTTTTAAATGTGTACCAATTATTATGCCTAAAAAATTTTGTCCCTTTCCTTTATCAGTAAAACTGGTTAGAATTAATTATAAGAAAGATGTATTTTAAAAGTATCAGCATCATTTAAGGGCATACTCCTTCACGTGACTCGCGGCCGCTTGCCATACAAACGTATTCTTTGATTTTCTCGCTGGAATATAACATTAGAGCAATGATTTTTTTCACACATTTTAGATATCGATTAGATGCGTGTTTGCATCAATTTTTTTAATTTTTATCATTTGATCTTCTTTAACAAATAAATTATTTAAAAAATAATGGTATCTAAATTGTGTGAAAAAATCATTGCTCTAATGTTAAATTCCAGGGAGAAAATCGAGGAATGCGTTTGTATGGGAAAGCGGCCGCAAGTCACGTGGTGGAGTATGCCCTGAATGTAATAAACATTAAGATTTTGACGAATTAAAAAAGTTTAAAATAACTTAAAATTAATAGAACTCAATACAATATTTCGACTAAAGTTGTATTTCAAGACAGTAATATAGAACACTAGGACATTTACGAAGCTTGAAAAGTTCTAATTGAACTTTTCTGGTAATATATTCATATAACTTGTAAATTACATTAATATGATAGTTACATCAGGAATGTGTTTTCTTCAGATCTGAGCTTTAGTGTTTTACGCAAAATATCGAAACATTCTTTAAATATCAAGAAATAAAAAAATATTATATTCTGTGAACTTTAAAATCTTTTTTTTATATCATGTATTAAAATCTATTTAAAACTGTAGGAGACTCAAAAAATCACAACCGCCCATGCGCTTGGTAGCTGCAAGACGCGCTGTGATCTAGCCTTTTTATTTTACAGCGCTCTTGAGGCAATTTCTCGCAAAAATGATGCTTTATAAATCATCCAGAAATAAATAAATACGATTATAAGAAAAGATTTTATAAAACAGACAAGAAAGACCTCGGGACAATTGAAATGATTATCCAAAAAGTTAATTTAAAAAAAGTTAATTGTTACATTATTGTTACAGTAAACAATGCTAATTGTACCTAAGTACTATAATAAATAAATAGTAGATAGATATATTTACATAATCAAAAATTAATACCATTTATATATTTTTTATTACAAAAATTACCTGCTTACCTTACAACCGCTTATATTATGTATTTACAATAACAATAGTACTAAAATTTGAGAAAAAAATAGTAGAAAGTTTAAAAAAGTAGTAAGTCGTAAATTTAAGAATGTTTATTAATTTTACATAATATTATAAATTATGACAATGTATTATTTGGTTATAAAAATGTCTATTTTGTAAAAATAAATACTCATAATTAATTTTTAAAATGCTTATTCAATTGATTTACGCATGTGCCAGAGCACTTTTTTTTATGAACATGATATTCTGAATTTTTTTTATTAATTTTAAAATAATTTAATACACAATTATAAAACCATATAAATTTACAAAGATTATGGTCGGTCTGAACTACGGGATTGAGACATGACTTGGAATGAACGGGGACTGGCGGCCACGGCCGTTCGCTTAGCTTGGAGGTAATTTATGGAATCCATATGCTCCACATAGTAAGCGGATATGGAATGACGATGATAACGTATAAGTTTTTTACTTAATATTAATATTTAACTCATAGTAAGCATGAAATTTTACGTATATAAAGAATTAAGATAAATGTTATGCGTGCTTGCATGTGAAGATATGTGAATGTGGAGGAAGCGAGGTGCGCCAGGACAGAGTAGTGTGGTGTACCTTTCTGCCTACCCCTTAGGAGAAATGGCGTTATGGTTGGTTTGTCATAATTATGAAATAAAACATTATATTTAGCAACTGTATATTTTCTTTAAAGTTAAATGCTTTTAAAATGAAAAAATGAAAGTTCAAGATGTTGGAAAGTCCTCCTTTAAATAAAAAAAAGGGCAGTTCATCAATTATTTACTAGCGTTCTCTTTTTAAAGCGCAAAGTTGTAATGTTTTACACTACATACATGCTTAAATATATTAAAATATATTTTAATGATTTATTAATAATTATGCCTACGAATGATTGGATCTTATATTTCTAAACAGAAGATGAGTGTTTAATAAAAAAAAATCACTTGATGTTGTCTTCATTAATTATTGTAGTTCGTCTCTTCCAACAGAAAGCCTGAAACAAGGAAAGAAAAATACCATTAGTTTCGATGATAACATTCAGTACCTATGCACCCATATTATTAATATTATTATTTATTTCATGTGTGATATCTTCGACTAGTACTGAAGCGTACGACTGATCATCTTACCTTCACGTAATAAAATTATCAAGATGCAATGTACTAGGTGTTTCGATGCAGTGCCCTATGCACCATTGGGTGCGGATACGGGAAAGTAGTAGGAAGTAGTAGTATCCGCACCCAATCATGGATAGGGAACTGCATTGGTACATCAGAGTATTTTTAAAGTGCATCAAGTGTAGTGGAACTTGACCATCCGTACATGAAGGTAAGATTATCACTTTTACGTTTCAGTGCCAGTCTAAAAAAAATATTAAAATTTGTATAAATCTATCAAATATAATATATCTTTTTATCAAAATTTAATTAACTAAGCAGAGATAATAGAACGCCATACACTCTGTCCTGACACACTTCCTTCGCTTCCCCTACAGTCATACATCTTCTCATGCACGCACGTTGATTATTCCGACTTCTCACATGCCCACTTTCAAGCACTTGATCATGCCATTTCTTATTCGACTTCTACATTCCGGCACACTCGCATCATATATGTTTTTAGCAGTTCTTTCATCATTCATTCGCTCTATATTGAAAATTAAATGAATAAATAAATATATGTATTTATGAGTAACAAATAAATCAACTTGAAAGAAAACTTGTAAAGTGACAATGTTTCAGTTAAGAGACAAAATATTTGGAAATTTCTTCCATTATTTTTCGGTTACAAGATTAATATAAGAAGCACTAATTTTGTAGATGCCGCCTTTATAACTCCTGCATCACACCTGTTCTCCTCTATGGCTGCGAGTCGTGGCACCTAACCAGGGCCCAAGATAGCAGGCTTCTGAGTGCAGAGAATAGGTGTCTTGGAAGTATTTTAGGTGTGCGGTGGTTTGACTTTGTAAGTAAAAAAAAACAGAGATGAGGCAACGGACACAGCAACCCTTGTTATCTACTGTCATCCGGCGAAGGCGTTTCGGCTGGCTAGGCCATGTACTACGTATGCCTCCCGAGAGCCTTAACCATGCTTGCCTATTTTACAAGGCATCAGGTTCTCGGCGTCCTGGTCGTCCACTGTAGACAATTCGTCGGCATTTTGCGTCGGAGCTGCGGGACGTGGACTTGACTTGGAAGGATGCACGAGAGCTAGCGGCAGATCGCTTGGCCTGGAGGCAGTTTGTGGATTCCATATGCTCCACATAGGGGACGGATATTGTGTGATGATGATGAATTTTGTAGTTATCTATAATAAATTTATGTGAAAATATGTCTTGTTAAATATTATTTACTATGCAAAACAGAAATAAAAATACAAATACAAATTGCTGATCTATTTCTAGTCGTGACTTGTGATTTGTCGTGATTTCTTCACATGTACAAATATTTGTTCAGCTTTTTTGTTACTGGCCATTGTGTTCATTCAACAAATCTCAGTATAAAAGCCTCACCTTACTTAGCATCTTCACTATTCAGTACAGTGAACAGTAATCTATCAACATGCAGATCCAGAACATCATCCTCGCCCTCTTCGTGGTCGTAGCATCACTCATGGTAAGGACTTAATACAATATATATGTAAATACGACCAAAAAGATGTTAAGTCTCAGGTCTTAATAATAAAATAATGGCACAAAAATGCACTATAACATACTACTACATATGATTACGTAGTGTAACTATTTGACTGTTTACTTACTTTATTTTTGTTATTTTTAAATTCCATAGCTTTAGCCGTAATAATAAATAATTACATGAAGCTGAAATCAATTTGTATAATATTATATTTTACTTTGTTTTGCCATTTTGAGTTTCACACAAATGCTTGTATACATTTCTAGGCATTTGAGTCTAATTTTACTGCTCTAAATTACTATTTTTAACTTTTCAAACCCTATTTTTGAAGGTGGTTTAAAACATTATCAATTAATATTAAATGTTTCTCTTCTAGAGCACCGCCTCAGCTGGCCGACCCCGATACAACCCATACCCCAAATACAACTACTACAATTAAATACTAATTTCTGCCAAACCAACAACTAGTTTAATTCATCATGTGGCAATAACCAAATATAAAACTGTTTATAACCGGTTTCAAATTCTGGATTTATGTATTTTTGTGAAATGGATTCATTCTGTTTCACAAAAATCTTCCTAAATGTTTTTTATATCTGAATAAATACTTTTACACACCAAATATCTTTTGTTTTTATTACTTCTTGGTACTGATATATTTTTCAAACAATCTATCGACTATAACATCGCATACTCTGTTCAGTTGTGTAGTCCTTTTTCATTACATATTGAGATATTTACAAGGAGTACTTCAGTTCAGTTCAGTTCAGAAAATGAAAAAAAATTCCAGATGTGAATAACTGAGACATCTGAATAAATACTTATGAACCCAGATTTCTCAACCTATTTATAGCCTGAACGTTGAGGGCGATTTTTAATTGTCAAGGTTGAGAGTTTTGGGGTAATATTAATAATAATATATATAGTTCCATTTTTGTGAAAAATCTTGCAATTTAAGATACTGTTTAACATAAGCTCCTAGCATTTAACTATATTTAACAACATTTTTGAAAATTAACACAAATACTTGTAGACAAATAACTGGATTATACCCATGCTGGGCTGATATTCATTTAAAAAAAATGTTGTTTAGAAAGATTTACTGGTTAAAAAATAAAAACCAAAAAATAAAAATTTGGAGAGACATCATCCCGGTAGGGCCTTACCTACATCTAATAAAAGATGATTGCCAAATAAAATGCTTTGCAATCTTGATACCAGCATAGAATCAATTCTGTAAAACGGAATGACGAAGACGATTTCAATATATATATAGTAGTTCCAAAATTTGTCATATATGGTTATCAGATGATGGGCGGAATGGGGAATGTTGTAGTACGTCAAGTGGCCACTTAACCCAGCCATAAGCCCTGTAAACGCCTAGATAACCCACATTTGTTTCCAGAGTTTCTCTGTCTCTGTTGGGATATCAATAATATCTGATATTTTGATTGTTCATTTACCAGCACGTCGAAATTTGGCTCCAAATAACTTGATGTAACTTAAAAAATACAATCCAGGTTTTAATTAGTTTTGATTTGTTCCTCGTTTTTTTTTAAAAAAGTTTCATCGTTGAAAACACTTTCTCACACACTATAATATGACAACCCAAACATCAGCCACAATATTATGCAAACAATCCTTAACAAATTCAATAAGATTGGCGTATCTTATGTTAAAATCAAAAACGATTTTTTTGGTTCTACGTGATTTTATTATCAAATTGTTTCGCCTTGTAAGGGCATTATCAAACAGTTTGATAATGCCCTCACAGGGCGAAACAATTGTCACTAACTTAATAATAAAATCACGTAGAATAAAAAAAATCGTTTTTGATTTTAACATAAGATATCATGGAGTTCTACAAAATAAATGCCATATCAATCAATAAAATTGGCGTAGCTAAGGGACGTATTTAAGGGACGTACAAAGACTAGATAAAAAATCGTGTTTGGCCCTTAACTCAAGTTAACTACCTACTTTCCATTATTCGCATCTAATGATTCTCGATTCCTATTTTCAAGCACAAGCCGCTTAGACTTTATTGAAAATAGTATTTACAAATAGAAATATGTGCAAATATCATAAGATTGCATAGATTTCTTTTTAAATATTAAAAAAAATAATAAAAAAAAATGGTGCATAGGGCATGCATCGGTATACCAAGTGCAGTGTGTATTAAACATTTTATTACATGAAGGTGAGATGATCAGAGATACACTTCAACAAGATATACCAGTCCAAGATATCGTACATGAAATATTAATATGATAATCAAACGTAAATTAATATTTCATGTGCCCGCGATATCGCTCACGCAAGGCAAACGCTCTACCACTATGCCTCGTAAGGCGGCCATACTTAAACATGAGCAATATTAGCGTAGGACCGAGTAACGTCACTGGCCGCAAAACCTAAAAGAAAAATTTATCACAAAAATGAAAGTAAAATAACGCAGGTGCTCGTCAGTGTGCATGTGATTCTCGTGTGTCCAGTGGTCTTGACTCGGAGAATAGAGTATACTACTACTACTACTACTTTCCCTTATCCGTACCCAATGGTGCATAGGTCAATGGGTATGAAGTGTATCTTGATCATTTTATTTCACGATGGCTGGATATCAGTCTTACGCTTCAGTACGAGTCCAAGGTATCACACATGAAATATAAATATGAAAATCACATGTAAATAAATATTTCATTTTGACCCCCTACGGGAATTGCACCGGCTACCTCACGAACGGTAGTCAAATGCGCTACCACTATGCTACGAGGCGGATGAATAGAGTGTAGTAGAAATAATTTCATTAAATTTTCTTCATCATGTTTCTTCATAATTAAAATAAAAAAATTAAGTGGCACACGCCCCATGAAAAGAAAAACATTTGTCATAATTATGAAAATAGATTTATCGCTATTAAAGTTTTTTAAATTTATTATTTGATGTTTTTATGTATTCAGTTGCACTTAATATTCTGCAAGCGTATTTCAAACAAATTAATGCAATATAAATCAAAAGTCCTCAAATTATGACAATGATATATTGCTACAGAGGAACAATCATTATATTTACAATCAGCGTTGCAGATTGTGTAAACAATATTATTTGAACTCTATACATATAATAAATCATGAAATAAAATATTTAACAAAGTTGATTTTTATTCTGTGTTGATCTCAAGACATATCTGTGTATTTTTTAATATTCAGAAACATGCACCTGTTTTGCATTCCAAATCTGATGTACGGTAAAAATAATTTACCAGCCTAAAAAACGTTTAAGAAAAGAGTGTAAATATTCTTTCTTGATGAGGTTATCAACCGCGAATTAAATTAAGTCGTATGTGCGTGTGAGTTAACGAATGTAATTAACCTCAAAATTATTTTATAATGAAATTAGAGCAGAGTGCGCGGCTGAGATAAGCATTATCGACAAAATTACGAAAGGGCTTTTACGATGGTTTGGTCATGTGGATCGAATGAGTGATGAAAGAACGGCCAAAAGAAGTCGTAATGCAAGTGTGCCTGGATGTAAAAGTCGAGGAAGGCCGAGCAAGACATGGCATGATCAAGTACGACAGGAATTGGACATAGACATTGAAAGACAGAGGAGGGCCTGGAGCTCAATCACAGATAACTATCGACGTAGTTAAAAACGTACTAACCACGTGCTAACGCTAACCATTTGACCGATCACAATGAACATACGTTTATACCACGTTCGCCGTTGCCGAGCATTGCCGAGCGTTGCCGAGCACCATAGATGATAATAAATATCGCGGCCAAACGTCAAACGTCAAATCAGATTGTTTATTATGTCGACTGCTTTTCTCAATATTTGGCTTGCCGAACGCCGGCTAAATGCAATACGGCACTCGAGAAAGATTGAAAGAAGATATGTGCGAAGAAGATATATCTCGGGAAATGGCTTGCGACTTGATGCGCTCGTTTAATAATCCCGATCCATAACTTTTAACGCGTGTTCCATTGTGATCGCGAAAACGTTAAACATTCATGGTAAGAAATCGTTATCACGTCGCTTATTACCGCGTCGATAGTGATCTGTGATCGAGCAACTGATGTTGTTAGGATGAGCATGTTAGCGAAACCCATCGTACATTGTAGTGATGATGTGAAAAAAACTGTTTTTACATCGACCGGATACACTCAGGCTGCATAAAACAAGCTGAGGGTTGTCTATTACAACGCGTACAGATAACTCTTTGGGCTGCCCAGGGACTGCAGTGCATCCGGAATGTTTGCTACTGGACGCGTAAATTCCTTCCCGGCCCTTCTCCGTCAAAAGATCTGGAGCCTGTGGCAACCCTTAAAGAAGTCAAACAACATCCTTCTATAAGCCACAGCAGGGTGGACCCACTCTCCACTGTTCATACAGTTGCTTCAAATGCTGAAACCACCTTAAACGAGTATCAGTCATGATTTATTTTTTAATTATATATTTTTTAAACACATTTTTATTTAAACAACATTTTGGGCGTGTTCAAATACTTGTACACAAATCTGGATTTATCCCAAGACGGGAGTCGGTATATATTTCATTTAATAACCCTACAGATATGTTGTAGTACGTAAAGTGGCCACGTAACCCAGCCAATAACAGGTCATAAGTCCTGTAAATGCTCGAATATCCATATTCCTGAATTTGAAAAAATTCTGCGTCATCTCTGTAGGGATATAAAATGAATTATTTTTTTTTGTTTTCCTATTTTTACTTCTTTGTTATATTTTACAAATCATGATTATCGTACTGAGTTATTTTGATTTAATTTTTTTATAAATAAACCTTAGAGGCTTGCACTTACCACCTCAAAGTTTGAAATAAAAACTTTATTATTATTATTATTAAACGCACAAAAATACATTTATTTTCTGCAGCACAATCCAAGTACAATTCACGATGCACCAAGTAAATTAAATAAAGGATATCACAGTGCAATGGATCATTTAGTTATTTTATGAAATAAGTCACCCATTCAATTAAAAAACGTTTTGAACGCATCCTTACTTTCTATAATATATCATATTTGTAGTTATTTATTGTACAGAAGAACAAAATCACCAATTGGAACAGAATTTTTCAATCAATGAGTTTCATTAATTGAGTTTCAATAATATAGTTGAAAATCTTGTGTGAAATTCATGAAAGCTACTGAAGACCGTGTGATTAGAAAAGAAAAGTGACTGCTGTAACTTATAGGTAACTTAAGAAAGAAACTATGGTTTTAAAAATATTACTTCATCAATTTGCTATTGTATATCACGCAATATTGATTGAACGAAAACATGTTCAAACAAATATTAGGTATGCACTTAGCTTAAACAATCACATTTTAACGTTTTGCGAAAGGACTACACAACTGAACAGAAGTAGTGAGTATACGATGTTATAGTCGATAGATAGTTTAAAAAATATATCAATACCAAGAAATAACCAAAACAAAAGATATTTGGTGTGTGAAAGTATTTATTCAGATATAAAAAACATTTAGGAAGATTTTTGTGAAACAGAATGAATCCATTTCACAAAAATACATAAATCCATAATTTGAAATGGGTTATAAACAGTTTTATATTTGGTTATTGCCACATGATGAATTAAACTAGTTGTTGTTGTTTGGTAGAAATCAGTATTTATGTGTAGTAGTTGTATTTGGGGTATGGGTTGTATCGGGGTCGGCCAGCTGAGGCGGTGCTCTGGAAGAGAAATTTTTAATGTTAGTTAATAATGTTTACAAATATCTTAAAAAAATAGGGTTCGAACAGTTCAAAATAGTAATTTAGAGCAGAAAAATTAGATGCCTAGAAATGTATACAAGTATTTGTGTGAAACTCAAAATGGCAAACAAAGTGTATAATATTATACAAATTGATCTCAGCTTCACATAATTATTTATTATTCCGACAAAAGCTATAGAATGTTAAAATAAAGCAAAAATACACTATAAGTAAATAGTAAAATAGTTACACTACGTAGTCATATGTAGTAGTATGTTATAGTGCATTTTTGTGCCATTATTTTACTATATTAAGACCTGAGAATTAACATCTTTTTGGTCGTATTTACATATAGATTAAGTCCTTACCATGACTGATGCTACGACCCACGAAGAGGGCGAGGATGATGCTCTGATCTGCATGTTGATAGATTACTGTTCACTGTACTGAATAGTGAAGTTGCATTGCAAAGTGCAGCTTATATACTCAAATCCTGATGCATTTTTACTGACAATTATGATATCAATAAATCTTTTTAATGCAAACTTGTTATACGTTTCTTTCGGTTGTTTATTTTTTTTAAATAAATGCATTTGAGGAATGTTTGAACAAGTTTTATTTAAAGAAACCTCGTATGTGTTTACTATTTGGAATATAAAATGGCAAAACTATTAGGAATTTGGTTTTATGGTTTCATTCTTCGGTTTTGATTGTAGCTGACATGAGCAAATCCTGCTCCAATCCACACGGTCAATAGCTCTCTGGAATACTTAATTTATACGGGACCCAACTATTTTAAAAAATTCGTTTAATGATCACAGATTGGAAAAGGAGAGATGTCCAGGTACTGGATGCTTAGTAGGCTTTAGTACAACAAAAAATGTGAACATCGTTTTTTAAATCAATCGTAGAATTCTTTTAATTATACTGGGATAGGTGTTGACGCATCTCATATTAAAAGAGTTTTACCCGAGTGATACCATTAAAAAAAGTGACTTGTATAGAAACTTATTAAAGTGCAACAAGAGGCAATGTACCCCACCATAATTTGCGTATCAATGATGTATTTTCTAGGAAACTTTAGAACTAACGTGGAATTCTTTTCACCCCTGTCTAGGATCATTAGAATATACAACCAAATCTCCCTATACAATTGGGTTGTTCCCAATAGCATGAATATCCTTGAAAACGTTATTAAATATTTAAAGTATATTTTTACAATTCCAACGATATAAAACACAATGATCAAAAATGTTGTTTTCATTTATAAATTTATGTTTTAAAAACACGAAATTACGAGTGACTTTAAACGCCCGTTATTGGCTAATGACGTCATACCCGTCCATTATAAAAGGCAGGAAATTCATTACGAAGTCAGCGCCCATATTGATGTGACGCCACACCGCATGCGCGCCAAATGGAGTATTTTGCGAGCGATTTGAAAAAGCGCTATTTCAAACCGCGCTAGAAAATTCATATTGTTGTATAGTTTTGGAAATTTCTCAGCAAGGGCAAACAATTAGTATCCTGTGTAAGATTATTTTTAAACAGAAGAGGAGTTGGGAATTTTCGGAAGGACGAAAGGAAATCCACCCAAATACGCTACCACCATGTTGCGAGGTGGACAATTCTAATGGGAAATGACAAACATAAGAATCGGGGATTTTTTTCTGGCAAGATAAACAAATTATTGTGGGGTTCAATAAGGTTTATTGTGTAAATTTAATGTTGGTTTGAAATTAATCATTAGTTTGGTTACAGTGGTAAATGGATTATGGATATATTGTAGCTGTTGGACGTTACATGTTGGTTTGATAGTAATCAGTTTCTTAGTAGTTGTATTTAGGATAACGGTTGTAGTAACGGGGTCGGCCAGCTGAGGCAGTGCTCTGGAAGAAACAAATTCATTATTACTTATTATTGTATAAGTCTGAAAATATTTTATCTGTTAAGGCATTACTATGGTATAAGTTAATATTTCAGCACGCATCTCTCTCTGAGTATAAACGCAAACTGCTGCATGTTTACAATACAATTTAATAATTTTGTATTGAACATGTATTTATGCACCTACTGATGAGTTGCAGTAGGCAACTCAGAAGGACATATTATTGTTTATATTATATTATATTTATGTTGAAATAAATAAATCGATATCTTTAACACGACAGATATAAAAAGTGAAAAAAAAACAACCAGAGTATACCAATCTTAAAACCATATTCTTGTATTAAAATTTCATAGTTTCATGATAAATCACTATTTGAATTATTCTTGGCGTAGAAATGAATGTAAGAAATTTCTAATTTCAAATTAAAAACATTACATATTTTACTAATAAATTTATCTGGAGTCCATTTATTACAGCTGCAGTTTTTCAAGCATGACAAATTGTCTTGAACCTTTAAATAAATATTTTGTAAAACGAATAACCCCTTTTTCCTCGACCCAATAATATGACTCCAAGGCAAAAATTTCGTGTTTTTAATTTTTTTATCATGAGCGCCAAGTAAGTAAAAAATGACATCAAATTGAATACAGTAATGCAATTCTTACCATGAGTGCTGCTACGACCACGAAGACGGCGAGGATGATGTTCTGGATCTGCATGTTGATAGATTACTGTTCACTGTACTGAATAGTGAAGATGCTAAGTAAGGTGAGGCTTTTATATTCTAGTCTTGCTCATCTGCAAATAGAACTGGACAGTGTTCATACTTACACAGATGTGTATTTAATAAAAAATTAACAATAAATCATTACCTGAAATAAAATCATATCGTGTTTGGTTTGCATGTGTGTTGTTGGCCAATTATAAAAAGTTTGGGCATAAAACCCTCTCCATTTTCAAAAACAAATTAGTTAGTTTTGTTTTTTAATACTGAAATAATAAATAGATATCATTTGAGACTCTCAAAAGTAACTCTTATATCTGTCTAGCGTTATACATTGTTTTGATTTGTGCAATAAATTAAATGATAACTTCATATCAAATAATACTCCTAGATCTCTAATAACTTCAACCGATTGAAGAATGCAGAAAAAATAATACATAATATTTGAAAACAAAAAAAATGCCGTCCCGATAAACCGCAATTTTGCCGTTTGTCATCGGGAGCCAATAGAAAATATGTAAATTTATCATAGAAATACCACAAAATAATAAAAAAGTTTACAAAATATACATAAAAGGAATAGAGATACGAAAAATGCATATGGTGAATCAATATATAATAAATTGTGGTGCATCAATATAAAGAAGTTCTATCTTCCAACCAATTCCTTAAAATAAAAATAATGTTATTAGCATTGTTACACGATTTAAATTCATAGGGCAATATATTAAAAAATTTTGGAATTAAATATTATAAAGTTCTCTGCCCGTACTTATTTTTAGTTTGGGCACAATTAATCCCTCCATGGATGTGAATCTAGTTGCATATGTGTGATCTAATTTATTTTTATATGTGTTGTCAAACCTATTTTGACAAATGATACTATTCCACAGTAATCCCTTAACAGGTAATACTTTTAAATATTTAAACATTATTGGAACATTATGTCTTTGACTAAATATATTTGGTGGTACAATTAATTTGGCAAGGGCATTTTGAACGTTTTGAATATGTTTGATGTTAGTTGCACATGTGTGCCCCCAAGCAGTGATGCCATATCTTATAACTGATTCCCCGAGAGACAAGTATATCAATTTTAAAGTAGGTAGAGGAACCAAAAATTTAAATTTAAATATTTGTCCAACAACAGATCTTAAACGTTTACAAGTATTTAAGGTTTGGATATTCCATTTAAAGAAGCAGTCAATGGTTATGCCCAAATACATATATTCATTTACAATCTCTATGTTATCACATGAGCAAGTTCTACAGTTATTGGCATAATGAAGGCAGTCAAAATTATGAGATTTTATCATAGGCAACATAGCAATTTTAGCGTGTGGCGATCTTATGTGCATTAATTTAGTTTAAAAAAAAATTATAATGAGTCCAGCATCGTGACACCAATTCTGCAGATTATAAAAGTCTTGTTGTAACATTTCATTACAATCATGCAGATCCTCACCAGAAATCACTAATGCAGTGTCGTCCGCATAGACGTAATGTTTTACATGTAAAAAGATGTTCTTTATAAAGGAAACATAAATTATGTATAGAATAGGTCCTAATACGGATCCTTGCGGAACCCCAGCATTAATATCTCTTAACTCACTTTTAAAGCTATCGATATTAACAGTCATAGAGCGATTAGACAAATAATTCTCAAAGAAGTGTAATACTGGGCCCCTTATACTTATTATTTTTAAATATTTTAACAATTTGGAGTGATTAATAGTATCAAAAAGCCTTAAAAAAAATCAATAATCAAGACCAATACATGTTTTCTGTTATTTAACTCATTATTTATCTGATTGGAAAACTTTTGAAGAAGAGTTTCAGTGCTTTTGCCTTTCTGGAACCCATATTGGTTGGGATCAATAATATCAAAATGATGTAGATATTTAGTTAATTTTGAGAATATATATTTTTCAAGGATCTTTTCAACAGCAGGTAGAATACTAATAGGTCTATAGTTACCTTTAACCGAGTGGTCTTCCCCTTTATAAATTGGTCTAATTACACTACATTTTAACTTCTGGGGAATTCTACCTTGCAGTATTATAGTATTTATCAAATGAGTTACAATAGGTCCCAGCAAGTCTACATGTTTCTTTACAGCCATTCGAATCAAATCAGCACCAGGTGCTTTAGAATTTTTTATAAGTTTAATTGTCACATGATTAATACGCATGAAACAATGGATTTTAAAGAATAAAAAGTCTTAGAATCTTAACCTTTTTGTATTAACGGTTAGTTTATTAGACTGACATCACACTGAATACCCAATATACTTTCAAAAAGTATTATACAATCAGCAGAATTCTTAATTAGAATTAGCTTTGAAAATATAAACATCATACGCAATAATAAAAATTTCAATATTTTTAATACTAACTAAATTATTTCGGCAGTTTGCGTCAGAGCTGCGGGACGTGGACTTGACATGAGAGGATGCACGGGAGCTGGCGGCCGATCGCTTGACCTGGAGGTAGTTTGTGAGCACACAAACTACCTCAGGTATATAATAATAATAAGTGTCTGAGAAGGATTCTAGGCATTAGGTGGTCTGACTTCAAGTATGGGAACGGACGCAGCAACCTCCAATAACTGGAATCGTGAAGATGCGGCATTGGACTTGGCTTGGGCATGTACTCCGGACGCCTCGGGAGAGCCTGAACCCGAGCTGCCTCTTCTTTACGCCTGCAGGATCCCGCCGCCCTGGCAGACCGTCGATGACCATCCTACGGATGAATTCGGCGGAGCTGATGGATGCGGGCCTGACGTCGGAGGAGGCGAGAGAGCTGGCTGGTGACCGACATCATAAACTTGCAAATAATGCAATGAAATTTTAGGTTTTATTTCCTCACCAATACATGGTTTAATAAACGCTAATCACTAAAATAATTACGGGCTCGTTAAAAGACATTGCTTAGAAGCAATAAGCTCGCCCCTGTACACCAGGAGCGAAGTCAGTCAAACAGAGTATTATAATAAACCCGTAATATTGTCACAGTCGTGTATTCATTAAAGCCCCCATATCCAATTCATCACAGTTATTAAAGAGCACACTAAATTCTGGGGAATGTACATGCCAGTTTCTATTTTATTTTCTTTCTTTTCCGTAACCAAAATGAAATCTACCGCTCTTCAAACCCTTAAAACATCCTTTAGTCATCCTTTTTCTCTTCCGTTCTCTATTCCATTTCCCAATATCATAATATCTTAGTATACTTTAAACAGTAAACAAACTTGTAAATAATGCTATGTAATTTTAGGCTTTACCTCCTCAAAAAAACTTGGTTTAATAAATGCTCATCGCTTAAATAATAACGGGCTGGTTAAAATAGCTTAAAAGCAATAAACTCGCCCTAGTACACTATGTTATTGTGCATGAAGTTTTAAATAAATAAATAAGTATATTAATTAATTAATTAATAAAACCCCATTTTTCTACCTCCTATTGTGTGCATCGCTTTGGGGATGCGTTATAAGTGTGATGCAAAAACCAATGATATTAATGTGCATATACTATCTCTGGCAAAAACAGATTTTTTTCTAGCCTCGGTATGCATCTTAAAAACTTTTTAATTTTTACGAGCAGAGCGTGACGGTGTGACGTTACCCGTCAACCTTCCATAGTACGTTGCCGTTGGCGTTGGCGAGGAATTTCGGACATAGGAGTTTGGGACATACATGTTGATATTGATCAACTTTTATATTTAAAGGGACAGTACCTACCTACTTAACAGAATGATCATCTGCATCAACATCTTCAGCTATGGGCAAGGTTTTAATACCGATTCGCAATCAGCGCAAAAAAATTGGGAAGCGCGCTTTTGCGGTTGCGGGCCCAATGGCTTGGAACGCTCTCCCACCAGAAGTGCGCAACTGTAATAGTGAAGTGATGTTTCGAAAGAAACTTATACCCACTTTATCTATAAATCTTTTGATTAATTTTGATAATTGTATTTTCTACTCACAGAGTGAGTTTCATTCACTGAAAATTTCCCCATTATAATCAATATTTATAGCGCCCTTGAGGTATATGTATACAAAGAAGGCGCTGTATTAGTTGTCCATAAAATAAAAAAAAAAATAAAAAGGAAAATTAAACCATAAATTTACATCTCATTTAGAGACACAATAAACTAAGTGTGAATAGGATCCAAATCATTGGTAAGATCTTTTCACAAGTAATTAAATAAAACCTCCTGAAAATGTTTGACAATAAAAAAAAATTAAAAAGGATATACTCATATATTTATGGTAAGACAAGTAAATAAAACCACTGTATTTCGGTGTTAACGGAAATTTATTGAATAATTAAACTTGTGCAGAAACAGATTATACTAAGATGTTACAAGGTGTAATTTACAAACAAAATGGAATGAGATGGTGGTGGCATCATCATTTGACTAAAAATGGTTTGTTGGTTTGGAACATATTAGTAAGTATTTAGTTGTAGTAGTTGTATTTGGGGTATGGGTTGTATCGGGGTCGGCCAGCTGAGGCAGTGCTCTGGAAGAGACAAATTCAATATTACACTATTGTTACAAGACCTAATAAACAAGATTAGTCCAATAACAAGTATAGTAGATTAGTTTAGTTGAATATTGTGTTATGTCCTTACCATGAGTGATGCAACGACCACGAAGACGGCGAGGATGATGCTCTGGATCTGCATGTTGATAAGTTGATCTTCACAAAAATGAATAGTATCGTTGCTTTCTACGTTCAGCCTTATATACTCAATTTTTGTTGCACTTTTGTATAGGGTTAACAAATATATTTATTTCATGATTACATTAATTTGTAAATATTATATTATTTAACTTTAATTGTTTTTGTCCCTACTTGCTTTTACATACTTTTATGAAAAATACTTATAATGTTTCACTACGAATACTGATAAATTTATCAATACATACAACTTTCCCTTATCCGCACCCAATGGTGCATAGGGCACTACATCGGTACACCGAGTGCATTGCATCTTGATCTTTTATTACAGGGTCGGTGTCGTTATTTGGAGAAGTCTAATGGGTCGTGTATATATTGAAAATGCCTGCAAAAATATAGCTATTTAATTATTAAAATTTTGGTATGCAAAATATTGTTTTGTAAATTATAAATTCCTAAATTTGTGTAATACAAACTTGGCTCTATTGTACTAATCACGTAAATATTCAAAAATTAATACTACAAAGTGTAATAATACTACAATGCCCTGACTCGACACGGACTATCTAGTGAGTCGGGGCCAGATCATTGGCATGGGTCTCTACTGATTGAGTCGCCATCCCATTATTGTGAATATATTATTGTAAAGTGAATAATAAATTTAAAAAAATAAAAAATAAAAAAATTACATGAAGGTAAGATGATCTGTCTTTCGCTTCGTTACCAGTCCAAGGTATCATACATGAAATATTAATACGAAAATCACATGTAATAAATATTTCATGTTGACCCCCTACGGGATCGAACCCGCGAACTCATGCGCGGTAGAAAAAGGCGCGACCACTGTCCTACGAGGTGGACAAAGGTACTCAATAAAATCCTTTTAAATGGTGCCGTATTTTTTAGTTTACCCATATCACGTCCGCCTCGTAGCATAGTGGTACCGCGTTTGGCTATCGTGCATGAGGTCGCGGGTTCGATTCCCGATGGGGCTCAATATGAAATATTTATTTCAATGTGATTTTCACATAATATATTTCATATGAAGTACCTTGGACTGACGCTGAAGAGTAATACTGATCACCTTGCCTTCATGTCACAAACGATCCAGAAACACTGCACTTTGTGTACCAATGCAGTGTCCTATGCAGCATTGGGTGCGGATAAGGGAAAATTAGTAGTAGTAGTGGTAATAATTAAAAGATCACATATTTCTTGTATTACAATAATTTTAGACCGTGTGACAAAACTCGATGTACAAGCGGGAAATCAGTGAATCTACATGGTATTTAGAGTCGATTTTCTTAAATAATATTTTTTTATTTGACCCATGGTTTTTGAAAAAATTGATTAAGAAGTAGATTAATTTTTGCAAATTGTTATCAAATATCATTTATTTAGTCATACTAATACTATCCATAAAGAAAACAAATTAAAAAACCGCATTTTAATAAGAATTCATGCAACTTCTCCATATTACACATTCGAATGCAAATATGATGTAGATTCATCAGTTTTTGGGTTGTACTACGAGTTTCTTTACACCATCATTACTACTACCACTACTACTTTCCCTTATTCGTTCCCAATGGTACATAGGGCACTGCATCGGTACACCAAGTGCAGTGTATATTGATCATTTGATTGCACGAAGACTGATCATCTTATCTTCATGACACCATCATTTATAGGGAAAAATATTTTCATTTATATACATTTATAAAAGGTAAGAATAGAGGTCGTTTGTGGAATTTAAATGCTCATATATTATGTAGAGTGATGCTTTTTCCTCCTTGTGGTGTTGTGGATAACGAACATGAGGTCAAGGGTTCGACTCCCGACGGAGTTATATGAAATATTTATTTAAAAGTGAATGGCGTTGAAGCGTACGACTGGTCATTTTGATAAATTAAAAAAAAATTACCAATGCAGTTTCCTACGCACCATTGGATGCAGATAAGGAAAAGAAGTAGAAGTATGTTTGCTTTTGCTGACACACCCTCAGTAATTTTCCTCACCCCTGGTGAAACTTTTCTGGCAATATTTGTTTTGATATAAATATATCTTGAATGCAACGGCATAGCATTTTCACCCACATCTGAATAAATAGTAACGAAAGGCGTAAACAGATATTGTCATAAATATCGAAAGCAAATTATACATCGTGAACACTCCTTACCAAAGCAAATATTGATAAAGCTTTAATTTATGCCGATTGAACAATGATGCAATGACTTTCAAAGCGATAAAAAAAGTTTGTATAATTATTTAAATTACATGTGTAATGCAGAAAAACTGTAATTTTTTTTTTATAAGTGATTTAGCAGATCCTTAAGTCCGATTTATATATTTTTGACAATAAATCATGTATGTAGGTTTATCGTACTACTGATACTGCTACTACTTTCCCTTATCCGCACCTAATGGTGCATAGGGCACTGCATTGGTGCACCAAGTGCAGTGTCTCGTGATAATTTATTTAACATGGAGGTAGGATGATCAGTCTTACGCTTCAGTGCCAGTCCAAGGTATCACACCAATATGAAATTCACACGTAAATAAAAAGGTTTATCATGGGAGATATTTTGGGAAAAGAGGTGCAAAAATTTAAAGTTTACTACATGAATTTTTTTTTTAAAATTAAATTTTAAAAGAACGTCATATTGTTTGTGCTACGGTGTATTTGCAGAAATATTGAAACAATTATTTTCCGAAAATTTACTCTGGGACGAGCACAAAATTTTTTCGGTGTATAATGTTCTGTTCATTTTATCTACTTACATATTTTAAGAGTCATAATTATCTACTGTCATCCGGCGAAGGCGTTTCGTGTTCATATGCTACGTATGCCTACCGAGAGCCTTAACCATGCTTGCCTATTTTACAAGGCATCAGGTTCTCGGCGTCCTGGTCGTCCACTGTTGACAATTCGTCGGCAGTTTGCTTCGGAGCTGCGGGACGTGGACTTGACTTGGGAGGATGTACGGGAGCTGGCGGCCGATCGCTTGGCCTGAAGGCAGTTTGTGGATTCCATATGCTCCACATAGGGAGCGGAAATGGTATGATATTTGATGATAGATGATACAGGAGTGGGATGGTTCAAGCCTCGCTGCTGTGCGCAGATAAAGCGTTCTTAAAGCACCACATTGCTACTACTACTTCCCCTTATCCGCACCCAATGGTGCATAGGGCACTGCATCGGTACACCAAGCGAAGCAATTCTTTTTTTTTTGATTAAGGAACATTACACCAAGCGAAGCAATTTTGATCATACACATGAAGGTAAGATGATCAGTCATACGCTTCAGTACCAGTCCAAGGTATCACACTTGAAATATTCATATGAAAATCACATATGAATAAATATTTCATGTTGACCCCCTACGGGAATCGAACCCGCGACCTCATGCACGGTAGCCAAATACACTACCACTATGCTACGAGGCGAACTAATTTGAGCTTGTTGAGCACCACATTGAGCTCGTTTTTATTATTATTTATTTTTTTTATTTTTCCGCCTTTTATTTTTATAGTGTAACGGTAGCCCGTTGTGCTGCCATGCATGAGGTCGCGGGTTCGTACATCCTCAAGTCCACGTCCCGCAGCTCTGACGCAAACTGCCGACGAATGGTCAACAGTGGACGACCAGAATGCCGAGAACCTGATGCCTTGTAAAATAGGCGAGCATGGAAAAAATATTGTGGCTGTATAGTATATATTAGGAGAATACTCCACCACGTGACTCGTGGCCGCTTTCCCATACAAACGAATTCCTCTATTTTCTCCCTGGAATTTAACATTAGAGCAATGCCAATAAATACATACACAATTTATAATCAAATACATAATCACAAAGTAACCACAAAAAAGTAAGTATATAATTACAATTCTTATTTTAAGCATAAAATTATGTATTTGGAGATTAAAATCATATTATATGTCTGTTTATAGAATTATTGTGTTAATATAACAATATGTATCCAAAAGAATGCTATAGATACGTGAAACATAAAAATTATAAGAAATAAATAAAACGTTAATATTTATTATAACTAGAATGAAGAGTATCCTATAAATGCATTGAAGTTAAAACTGCATTTGAGTCAGCCCTGTTCAAAAGTGCAACACAAATCGAGTATAAAAGCCATACCATACCAAGCAAAATCACGATTCAGTAAAGTGAAAAGTAATCTATCAACATGCAGATCCAGAGCATCATCCTCGCCCTCTTCGTGGTCGTTGCATCACTCATGGTAAGGACATAACACAATATTCAACTAACTAAACAAATCTCATACATGTTTTTGGACTTGTATATATTTGAATATCAAGTGAAAGTGGTCTTGTAACAATAATTTAATATTGAATTTGTTTCTTCCAGAGCACTGCCTCAGCTGGCCGACCCCGGTACTACAACGACTACCCCAAATACAACTACTACAACTAAATACTTATTAATATGTTCCAAAACAACAAACCAACTTTAGTAAAATGATGATGCCACCACCATCTCATTCCATTTTGTTTGTAAATTACACCTTGTAACATCTTAGTATAATCTGTTTCTGCACAAGTTTGGCTATTTAATAAATTTCACTTAACACCGAAATACTGTGGTTTTATTTATTTGTCTTACCATAAATATATTAGGTATTCCTTTTTTTCGATTTTTCTAATATTATCAAATATTTTAAGAAGGTTTTATTTGTGAAAAGATCTTATCAATGATTTTGATCCTATTCACACTTAAATTATTATGTCTCTAAATGAGATGTAAATTTATGGTTTATTTTCCTTTTTGATTACTAATACTATATTATTATTATTATAGCTCCTTTCTCGTATACATATACCTAAAGAGCGCTTTAAGTATTGATTATGATAGGGAAATTTTAAGCACTCTGTGAATAGAAAGTACAATTATCAAAATTAATCAAAAGATTTAGAAGTAAAATGGGTATAAGTTTCTTTCGAAACATTACTTCACTATTACTGTTGCGCACTTCTGGTAGGAGAGCATTCCAAGCCATTGGGCCCGCAACCGCAAAAGCGCGCTTCCCAATTTTTTTGCGCTGATTGCGAATCGGTATTAAAACCTTGCCCATAGCTGAAGATGTTGATGCAGATGATCATTCTGTTAAGTAGGTAGGTACTGTCCCTTTAAATATAAAAGTTGATCAATATCAACATGTATGTCCCAAACTCCTATGTCCGAAATTCCTCGCCAACGCCAACGGCAACGTACTATGGAAGGTTGACGGGTAACGTCACACCGTCACGCACTGCTCGTAAAAATTAAAAAGTTTTTAAGATGCATACCGAGGCTAGAAAAAAATCTGTTTTTGCCAGAGATAGTATACATTAATATCATTGGTTTTTGCATCACACTTATAACGCATCCCCAAAGCGATGCACACAATAGGAGGTAGAAAAATGGGGTTTTATTAATTAATTAATTATTGATATCTCAACAGAGACAGAGAAGCTCTGGAAACGAATGTGGGTTATCTAGGCGTTTACAGGGCTTATGACCTGTCATTGGCTGGGTTAAGTGGCCACTTGACGTAATTACAACATTCCCCATTCCGCCTGTCATCTGACATCTGACAACCATGTATGACAAATTTTTTGAAACTTGTATATATATCTTAGGTGTAAAGAACTATCCGCTTGCGAGTTGTTATTTCGACAGATTTTCGAATTACTGACATCTATTGAGAATAAGTTAAAGTATTTTTTTTTCGGGCGATCTACATTAGGTCATAAGCCCTGTTAACGCCTAGATAACCCACATTCGTTTCCAGAGCTTCTCTGTCTCTGTTGAGATATCAATAATATCTGATATCAGCCCAGCATGGGTATAATCCAGTAATTTGTCTACAAGTATTTGTATTCATTCAAAATGTTGTTCAAAAAAAATAAATTATTAATATTCTTATTTATTTATTTAAAACTTCGTGCACAATTATATAGTGTACTAGGGCTAGCTTATTGCTTTTAAGCTATTTAAACCAGCCCGTTATTATTTAAGCGATGAGCATTTATTGAACCAAGTTTTTTTGAGGAGGTAAAGCCTAAAATTACATTGCATTATTTACAAGTTTGTTTACTGTTTAAAGTATACTAAGATATTATGATATCGGGAAATGGAATCGAAAACGGAAGAGAAAAAGGATGAATAAAGGATGTTTTATATGTTTAAAGGGTTCTCATTTTGGTTACGGAAAAGAAAGAAAATAAAATGGAAACTGGCATGTACATTCCCTAGAATTTTGTGTGCTCTTTAATAACTAATATTCGTTATTTTGATGCCGCTTTGGAAATCAAGTAAATTGACGAAAATTAAAAAAAATTGCTTCCCATAATTTTTTTTCTTAAGAATTTATACGATTTTTCGAAAATCGATTACGCTTTTGTCCTGGAAAAAAGTAAGAAGCATATAATATTTTGTTCGAAGCTTTGTGGCTTTCAACAAATCCGGATTACCATTATGAAAACATCTGTATTTTTAACGCCTTGTTGTTATTTTTTAAGAGGATTTAATCCTCATGTTTTAGTGTAAAAATAACTTAGTTGTTTATGAAAATAGCGAGGCTTTTATGCCCAAACTTTTATATAATTGGCCAACAACACACATGTAAACCAAACACGATATGATTTTATTTCGGGGAATAATTTATTGTTTATTATTTAGTTACAACATGCAGATCCAGAACATCATCCTCGCCGTCTTCGTGGTCGTAGCATCACTCATGGTAAGAATTACATTACTGTATTCAATACTTTAGTCATTTTTTACTTTCTTTGTGCTCATGATTCAATTTTTGAAAAAAAAGGAAATTTTTGCCTTAGAGTCATATTATTGATTTGAGAAAAAAGGGTTATTCGTTTTACAAAATATCTATTAAAAGGTGCACGACAATTTGTCATGCTTAAAAAACTGCAGCCCAGTTAAATTTATTGGTAAAATTTATAATGTTTTTAATATGAAATTAGAAATTTCTTACATTCATTTCAACGCCAAGAATAATTCAATTAGTGATTGTGATTCATCATGAAACTATCAAATTTTAATACAAGAATATAGTTTAAGAATGTGTATACTCTAGTTGTTTTTTTTAAACTTTTTATGTCTGTCGTGTTAAAAATATCGATTTATTTATTTCAATATAAATATAATATAATATAAACAATAATATGTCCTTCTGAGTTGCCTATTGCAACACGTCAGTAGTAGTACAAAATTAAAATACATTCTCTTGCTAACAAAATAAATACAAGTTCTATTTAAAAGAAAATTAACTATATTTGATAACCGTAAAACTATGTAGATAATATTATGAACAAGAAAAACTTAAACTCAGTATAATAACTTCCGCTCTAGCAGCCAAGTTCACTCTTTTAAACCTGAAAAATTAATGACGTTTTTAATAGTTGTTTTATTTAAGTTTTCTTTTACTTATTATACTTGGGGGAAAAACTAGCCCTTCCGTACTTGTAAATCTTGTATTGTAAACATGCAGCAGTTTGCGTTTATATTTAGAGAGAGATGCGTGCTGAGATAATAACTTAGACCATAGTAATGCCTTAACAGATAAAATATTTACAGACTTATACAATAATAACTAATAATGAATTTGTTTCTTCCAGAGCACTGCCTCAGCTGGCCGACCCCGGTACTACAACCGTTATCCTAAATACAACTACTAAGAAATTGATTACAACCAATCCAACATGTAACGACCAACAGCTACAGTACCACAATCTTTTAACCACTTTAACTTCTGATTTATTTCAAACCAATAGAAAATTGACATAATAAACCCTATTTAACCCCCTCAATAATTTGTTTTTCTTGCCAGAAAAAAATCCCCGATTCTTATACCATTTACCATTAGAATTGTCCGCCTTGTAACATGGTGGTAGCGTATTTGTCTACTGTGCACGAGGTCGCGAGTTCAATTCCTGTAGGGGGTCAACATGAAATATTAATTTACATGTGATGTTCGTATTAATATTTCATGTGTAACGACTGGACTGATAACGAAGCGTATGAGTGATCATCTTACTTTCATGTTATAAAATGTCAAGATGCACTGCACTTACTATATATGAAATGGCGTGACGCTGCACATGTGAAAATTCTCTGTCATCCATTGGAAACCTCTATGGTTGTATATGAGATTGTTACCGAATTACATTACCTACTAAGAAACGCTTTAAGATGACTTCTATTTGTTATGCCTATAGCTTTTACCAGCCCATTATTATAAACAACATTTTGAGTGTGATCAAATACTTTTAGACAAAAACTAGATTTCACCCATAACGGGCTGTAATTTAACAAGTATTTGGTCTAAGTATTCTTCATTATGATAACGTGAAACGTGAGCTTGAATATTCAAAACGAAAATCATAAACACAACTGCAGTATTAGTGCATTGTATAGTAATGCAACAGTACTCACTGATTATAATAACTATACATGATTTCTGCAAGGCATTCGACAAGGTCGTAGATGAATAAAGTAAAAATAATATTTCAACCAAAATCTATTATTTTTAAAATAGCAGAAACTTGGGGATGATGGTACACTTTTTAATTGAGTCAAAACTTATCTTTCACAAACCCTAATTGTAGTAATAAGTGGATTCTCAGGTACTTCAAATCATGTATCCTCCGGTATTCAACAAGGATCAAACCTTGGGCCTTTACTTTTTCTGATATTCACTAACGACTTAACACTTTACATAAAGCTTTCCAAATTTATTTTATTTGCAGATGATTTGAAGATTAACAAAGTTGTCAATTCAATCAAAGATTGTAAAGAATTACAATCTGACCTAGAAGTTCTGGTTTCATGGTGTTATGACAATTACTTAATGTACTTTTAGATCTACCCCTCTTGCGTATAATACTGTAAGCCAGAAATCGTCGATGTTGAGTTTTTGGTGTATTTTGTTTGTATTTATCTTTAATTCTTTCAAAACAACAAAAAAATTAATCCATTAATAACGATGTTTTTTGACGTATTTTGTCGCATAGCAAAACAACGTATATTTTTTTTACAAAGTATGTAGACTATCGTATAAAGCTTTTCGATAAATTACGCGTGAAGAAAAACGAATGGAAATGTTGTAACTATCAGTTGCGAGTAATGTAATCGCGTCGTTTGCCGCGCGCATTTGTTTTTATTCGAAAAATTGCTTTTTCATTTTTCTATATTTAAAAATGGATCCCTAAAAAATTCAAAATATTTTATACAACAAACCAGACAGTAAAAGTAATATTTCACTGATTTTAAATTCATATTTGATATTTTTTTTATAATTTACAGATTATTACTGTTAACTATCGTTAGTGTTACTTACGATTAAGTAAGTCGTTTTTAGTATCTAATAATTCTCATATGTAAAATTTACGATAGTAATATACCCCCGATGCAAGTTATAGTATGTCATTCATTATTTTTTTCCGAAGTATTATTATACGATATTTCGTATGTGCATTTTTATAGAAACCGTTGATGATTACAAATTTTTTCAAATTTCTTATTAAACAGTGTACAAAAATATAAAAATTCAGCAAAATAAAAAGTAGAGCCATATTAAGATTTGCACTAAACGAAAATATCTACAAATGCTCCTCATATATAATAGCATTTTGTGGCTTACGATATTATACGTAGGAGGGGTCGAAATACTGATAAATGTCTATCTATTATATTGACTCTAAAGAAAAAACTACTTATAATTATTACAAATTATGTTTTTCTGGGATACTATACCGTGTTTGTGTCATAAGTAGTCAAAGTTCAAAGGCTTTCAGAATACAGATTATGTTTTTCAGGGTTATTATGTGGTGTTTGTGGGCTTTGTGTTGCCGACGTCTTAAAGCAAATAGCAGAGTCCATCTTCAAGGCTGAAGATTATATTATGTGAATAATATTTAAATTTTAATCGCACTTACATAGAGACATATTAAATTAAGTGCGAATAGAATAAAAATCATTGGTAAGATATTTTCACAAATAATAAAATAAAACGTCCTGAAAATGTTTGACAATACTGAAAACATCAAAAGACATTTAAGAATAAATTTATGGGAAGACAAGTAAAAAAAAAACCACTGTATTTCGGTGTTAACGGAAATTTATTGAATAGCTAAACTTGTGCAGAAACAGATTATACTAAGATGTTACAAGGTGTAATTTACTAACAAAATGGAATGAGATGTTGGTGGCATCATCATTTGACTAAAAATGGTTTGTTGGTTTGGAACATATTAGTAAGTACTTAGTTGTAGTAGTTGTATTTGGGGTATGGGTTGTATCGGGGTCGGCCAGCTGAGGCAGTGCTCTGGAAGAGACAAATTCAATATTACATTATTGTTACAAGACCTAATAAACAAGATTAGTCCAATAACAAGTATAGTAGATTAGTTTAGTTGAATATAGTGTTATTGTCCTTACCATGAGTGATGCTACGACCACGAAGACGGCGAGGATGATGCTCTGGATCTGCATGTTGATAAGTTGCTTTTCAAAAGAATGAATAGTATCGTTGCTTTCTTCGTTCAGCCTTTTATATTAAAATCAACCGCATTTATTTGCATAAATCAACAGTGCACGTTATGTGTACGTTAAGAACAAATGGCCAGAGTTTAAATAAAAATTTACTTCTCATATAAAAAAAACAAAGAGAAAAGTATTTATATTTTTAAAAACAAATACTGAAATTTTCATGCATTTAAAAAAAAAAACTATTCGTCTGAGAACGAAGCTATGATTAAGAATTTCTCGTTTTTATTTAACTGGTCAGGAAAAAATCTGGAAAATCATAGCTAGGTACAATGTGCACTCAAATAAAAATTTGGCTATATTATTTAAATCAAACTCGATTTAAGTTCTACTTATTACCGATATCCAAACAGAGACAGAGAAACTCTGGAAACGAATGTGGGTTATCTAGGCGTTTACAGGGCTTATGTCCTGTCATTGGCTGGGTTAAGTGGCCACTTGACGTACTAACACATTCCCCATTCCATAAGCCCTGTAAACGCCTAGATAACCCATATTCGTTTCCAGAGTTTCTCTGTCTCTGTTGGGATATAAATAATATCTGATATCAGCCCAGCATGGGTAAAATCCAGCAACTTGTCTACAAGTATATTTGTATTCATTTAAAAAAATGTTGTTTATTAGTTCTACTTGCTTATTTTTATTTAATGACAGCTATTTCGCCCTGTTAGTGCATTTTAAAACCATTCAAAAAATGCTTAAAAGCTGCTACTAAAAAGGTACATTTTTAATTAAATTAATTATCTTCATTTAGTGTGGTTTTCATATCTATATATTACGTGTGATACCTTGGACCAGCACTGAAGCGTAAAACTGATCATCTTCGTATAATAAAATAATCAAGATGCACTGCACTTGGTGTTCCAAAGCAGGATAAGGGAAATTAGTAGTAGTAGTAGTAACTATCTTAATATTACATTTTTAAAAAAAATAGGTTTTTGTGTTTAGTTTGTATTAAAAGTAGATTTGGATTTTATTTCAAGGAATCTATTATTTCTATATTTTTCAACAAGACTGATTTTATTTTCAGCATCTAATATTTGTTTAATTTTGCGTTGTAGATTAATTTATTGCTTCAAAGAAATGCAACTTTATTAACACACCTGAATTAATAATAAAATGTACACAAACAACGATATTGCACACTTATGACTTGGTATTGATTTATTTTGCAAACAAATTATTCATCAGCCTCCGTAGCGTAATGGCTAAGACGCTGGACTCACGATACGGAGGTTCTGGGTTTGATTCCCAGTCGAGTTTGCAAACTGTACAGTTTTCTGTTCCGTATAAAGTGCGCTTTAGTTGCAGAAAAATGCATAACGCAAATATATTATATGAAGCTTTAGTAAAAGGTTAATTGTCCATGTGACAGAATGGTTAAAATAAAATGGGAAATATGTCCATAAAAAGTCAACTTTTACGATTAAATAAAAAAACTATAATAATTTGCTGTTATTTGAAGAAAACTTTTCATATATTATTGATATCCCCAACACAGACAGGAAAATATCATCTGATAACCATACCTATGACCAATTTCGAAAACTTGAACATATATTAAGCTCGTATTCGTGATTTCGCATTTTTAGAGATTTTCTCACTTTTGACATCTGTTGAGAAAATTGATAAGCATTTTTGGAAATAAATCTTTATTGGTGTAGGTAAGACCCATCTCGGTTTAATTATTTACTAGAAGACACCTGAAGATGTCTCTTTAATTTATTTGGCATATATATATTTAAACCAGTAAATTTTTTACCAGCCAATGACAATGCAAACGCCTAGATAATCCACATTCGATTTCAAAGTTTCTCTATCTCTGTTGGGATATCAATAATATTTGATATTAGCCCATAATAGGTAAAAACATTTGTTCGTCTCGCAGTGGAGTGAAAAGCGCATTCGGTAGCGCTTTCCCGGTGGACAAAGAGGAGACCGGGGTAGAAATCTCTTCACCCTCATCCCCTTTCCGTTGCCATTGGCCGCCTCGTAGCATAGTGGTAGGGCATTGTGCTACCTTGGATGAGGGCGCGGGTTCGATTCCCGTAGGGGGCCAACATGAAAAAATTTAAATAACACGTGATTTTCATATTAATATTTCATGTATTAATACCTTAGACTAGGTACTGAATTCGCGTATGGCTGATCACCTTACCTTCATGTAATAAAATTTATCAAGATACACTGCACTTGGTATTTCCGATGCAGTGCCCTATGCACCACTGGGTGCGAATAAGGGAGAGTAGTAGTGGTAATGATGAAGAAAAAACAAATAAAGCTGAGAAATAACGCAAAGTGTTATTAAGTATTAATTATTTATTAATAATATTTTTTCGATTGGACAGCCCCCTTTTATTGATAATGAAATCTATCATGGACCAGGTTACTTATTTCGAGTCTTCAATTAGCTAAGATCAAAACCTAGATTTAGCATTTAGCATTTTCCCGAAGGAGTAAGGAGAGCACAGATCCTGGCATACTTCTCTTGCTTTATCCACATTCATACATCTTCTGATATTATTCCGACTTCTCACATGCTCACTTCCAAGCACATGTACTTAATCGTGCCTTCCTCGACTTCTAAATCCAGGCACACTCGCATCATAATTCTTTTAGCCGTTCTTTCATCTTGCATCCGCTTTACATGACCGAACCATCGTAAGAGACCTTTCTTAATATTATTTTAAAAACATTAATTTTATTCTTCGTTCATTGTTTGCGTTGAAAAGTTAAAGTTTGTCTTGATAAAGGTGTTTAAACCTGTGTAAATATTTTCTAGATTCTGTTTGTAGAAGCTCAGCACGTTTGAGTATATAAGCCTCGGCTTTTAAGTCATCATCACGATTCAGTAAATTGAAAAGTAATCTATCAACATGCAGATCCAGAGCATCATCCTCGCCCTCTTCGTGGTCGTAGCATCAGTCATGGTAAGAATTACATAACTGTATTCAATTTTATGCTATTTCTTACTTACTTGGTGCTCGTGAAAACAAACAAATTTTTGAAAAAAAAATTTTTTTAAAAAAAATAATTTTTGAAAAAGCAACATTTTTGAAAAAGCAAAATTTTTGAACCAGCAAATTTTTGAAAATGCAAAATTTTTGAAAAAAAAAGGTGATTAGTTTCAGAAATTTCTATTTAAAGACTCAGGGGATTTCGTCATGTTTGAAAAACTGCAGCACAGATAAATGAACTTTGCATGAATTCATTAGTGAAATATATAAAGCAGATTTTTTTAAAAATCTTTATCCCGTATTCATAAATTGGGACTGGAATTAATGAATAAGAAATATATAGATGTTAAATGTACAGCGCCCTTTCTCACAAAAAGCGCGCTTAATAAATGATCGAATAAAAATAATAATAATGAATTTGTTTCTTCCAGAGCACTGCCTCAGCTGGCCGACCCCGATACAACCCATACCCCAAATACAACTACTACAACTAAACACCTACCCTACCTGACCACCTGACCAAGCAATGTAACCCGAACAAACCAAAATCGTCCAACAATAGCCCACTTACTAGAATACAGTTTTGTGTTTTAGTAATCTGTTTCTGCATAACAATAGATCCCAAATAAATTTCCCTTTACCCCCAATGCATTTTGTTCATTATTTAACCTTACAAGTTACATTGGAAATCACAAAAATCTTTTCTCGCCATGTATTCTGTGTCAGGTACCAACCATTTCAAAAGTGTGGTACTTTCTGACGAGTGATAGTTGTTTCAAAATAACATATTGATAAAATAACAAAAAAATTAGGAAATATGTTATTAGTATGATACCACTAATTATTTTATAAGAATTTGTATATTTGGGAAGTGTGTTTACAAGAGTCAAAAATGTGGATAAGGACATTGAGAGAAGGGTTAGTGCCGGAAACAGAGTTAATGGTGCCTTAAAATCGATAGTGGCAAGTGGCAAATAAGAACTTATCGAAACAAGCAAAATTGGCAGTACACGACGGAGTTCTAGTACCAACCCTTATGTATGGTAGTGAAGCGTGGTGTTGGAAAAAGAAGAATGAAAGAAGACTAAATGCTGTTGAAATGCGATCTCTCAGGCGAATGTGTGGTAAGACTATGTGTGACAGGTGTACAAATGTCGAAATTAGAGCAGAGTGCAAGGCTGAGAGAAGCATTTTCGACAAAATTAAGAAAGGGCCTTTACAATGGTTTGGTCACGTGGAGCGAATGAGTGATGAATGAACGCCTAAACGAAGTTAAAATGCAAGTCTGCTTGGATGTAGAAGCCGAAGAAGGCCAAAAAGACATGGCATGACCAAGTACGACAAGTACTAGAAAGTGGACATATGTGAAAAGTCGGAATAATCGGCGTATGTGCATGAGAAGATGTATAAATGTAAAGGAAGCAAAGGAAGTATGTCAGGACAGAGTGGTATGGTGTTCTATCCTCTCTGCCTACCCCTACGGGGAAATGGCGTGATGGCTAGTTAGATGGTTAGTTAGTACCACAAGTATACTTACTTGAAATACGAACAAATAATTTTTATGACAAAAAAAAATATTTCAACTAAGTTGTGCATATTGAAAGATAATATACATTTATTTCTATGAATATCAATTATAAATTAGGGCATTATCAAGTGACTAAGTAGCAACATAGTTTCAAGTAGAAAAAGAATGTTCATAGGCGAGTTTAGAATTTGTGGAACAAGACGTCAATATTGGAAGAAAAGAGAAGAGAGAGAGACAGTGGAATTCAATATTTTACTTAAGTTATTGCTACATGTATTATATCTTGTCTTTTATACTGAAGATACTTTTAAAAAAAAAGAAAAACATTAAGGAACTCGAGTAAAATCTTCCCAAAAAATAGCAACACTTTTTGATACCTTCGACTCGGGATAAACGTCCTTTTTAATACGCAAGATCTTGATCGAAAATAATCAAAATAGTAAAATAATACATGCAATCATAAAAATTTGTTCATTTATTTTTTCACCAAGTACAAGGGAATATCTTTACGATTTTATTACATGGTCACAAAACCTTTGTTCGCGCCATAATGACAAATGGAATTGAAACAAGTGCGGATACACGTAAGACCAAACCCATGCTGAGAGTCATGGAGGTGAAAATTCTGAGATGTATCGCCGAGAAAACTCTGAGGAACAGGATTAGAAACTCCTGAATTCGAGCGACTCGCTAAGTCCAGGATGTTGTCAGGTGAGGAAAATGAAGAAAAAGAGACTGGCACGAACACCTTGAAAGAATGGACGATAGTAGATTAGCTAAATCAGTGATGCATCTCTGCCCACCTGGCTGCCGACTTCCTGAATGACCTGCCAAAAGTTGGAGGGATAGATGAGAGTCGACACCCCAAGAGGCAACGTTGAATTAGACCAATACAGAGATTCAGACCCTGTCAAATTTATTTATTTTGTATTTTCCATTAAATTTTTTATATCATCGGTTGAGACCGCCAGCGTCATCACCCTAAACCTTTAAATCCTGGGAAATGAAAAAGCTGATGAAAAGGCACGAGAAGCTGCACTTTAAAAAACAGCTCGTTATTATGCCGGTTTTCCGTTTAGTTTTGTCAAAAGGAAAATAAGGAACATCATAATCATACTATATCCGCTCCCTATGTGGAGCATATGGAATCCACAAACTGCCTTCAGGCCAAGCGATCGGCTGCCAGCTCCCGTGCATCCTCCCAAGTCAAGTAAACGTCCCGCAGCTCTTACGCAAACTGCCGACGAATTGTCAACAGTGGACGACCAGGCGCCGAGAACCTGATGCCTTGTGAAATAGGCAAGCATGGTAAAGGCTCTCGAGAGGCATACGTAGTATATGGCCTAGCCAGCCGAAACGCCTTTGACGGATGACAGTAGATACCAAGGGTTGCTGTGTCCGTTGCCTCATCTCTGTGTTCCTTACAAAGTCAAACCACCGCACACCTAAAATTCTTTTAAGAGACACCTATTCTCAAAAACCAGAAGTCTGCTATCTTGGGCCCTGGTTAGGTGAGCCATAGAAGAGAACAGGTGTGAAATTAGGAACAGAACTCTGAATCTCTGGAATGACCAGTACGTAAGTAAACCCATTGGTACGAAACTGAAATTATTTTTCCTTCTATATTCTATGCTTTTGATTTCAGAAAGATACAGAAGATGAGCTTTGAACTCACCCAAACTTGACAGGTCATGGAGGATTCAAGAGCTACATGCACCATTTTTAAATCTCAGAAATCAACAGATGTGCGTGTGATGATGAAACCTCCCAAGATGTCTTTCACCTTGATGCATTATCCCCTTTTCAGCTTTAAAAGAATGCAGCTGGATACGCGATGCAGAATACAAGGCGAAGATCTACAAGATATCCAATCCTTACAAAATACTATCACAAAAGGTATCATAAATGATAAATACCGTTAAGGAAATAAATAAAATGAACAAAAGCAGGACACAAAATGCCAAAAACCCTTCAAGTTAATCGGAATACCATTGATGTCCATACATTGTCAGCCTTCTCCATGACGAGTTTTCCGTAGTGTTCTCGTTCTCTTAGGCAGATGAGGAGAAGCTCCTTTTGGTCCATATCAAATTATCCCGTCCGATTCTCACACAAAGTACAAGCAAATTAGAAGCCATGTACCCTTTTAAAGCAAACATAAGCCTTGTACATTATAAGCAAGGCAAATAATAATGCAACTCACACCTAAATAAAACCCTGAAGCTTTTAAAGAGCTGAGATAATATATTCCCAAAATCAATATTTTGTCCGCGTGTTGGGCTACCATGCTTGAGGGCACGGGTTCACGATGTTGTATGATTTAGGAGATAAAAAAGAAGAAACTAGCATGCACACAATGAGAGAATGAATGATAACAGAGTCGTTGAATTTGCGATGCATTTTCCCATCTGGGCGTCGCAGAATTCCTGGACTAACAAGGAAAAGATAGTGAGACAGTTAAGCCTAAGAGGCAGTATCAAATAAGACCAATACAAACCCTTGGGTCAAAATTAAGAAGATGAAGATATTATTGCTTGAGTGTGCAAATATCCATGTAAGATATGCTATTTTTAAATCCTGGTTACTTTTCAAGCAACAGAATAAACAATAAAAATCATGAAGTACGTAAATCTTTGTCATAATCCGTGCAATTTAAGTAAAAATCTTATTTCTATTATTAAGGTCAGGTATCAACGATTATTTGCAACAGATTGTAGATTTAAGTGATTTATGTGTCTAAAAATAAATTTGCGCATCTTGTTTACATAACTGCATCAAGATTTAGTATAAAAGGCTGCATTTTTCAGGCTTCATCACGATTCAGTCAAGTGAAAAGTAATCTATCAACATGCAGATCCAGAACATCATCCTCGCCGTCTTCGTGGTCGTTGCATCACTCATGGTAAGGACTTAATACAATATCCTTTCTTCAATTTTACTGATTCATTTTTGTAAACAACATTTTGAGTGTGTCTAAAATACTTGAAGACAAAACTGGATTTCACCCGTTACGGGCTTGAAAATTTATGAGTTTTTTTGAACACAATTTTAAGTTGTTTTGAAAAACATTAATTATTGTTGTTCGCAGTCCTCTTCTCTCTGTATATACAAAGATTAGATACAAAAATATTTTTTATTTATCAAACAAAAAACATTTAATATTTTTTTATAATATTCAGGAAAGACAAAGTATTTCTAATACGTTGTTAGAATAAATGATTTAAAAAACCTTCAAAATAATATACTGAAATAAGTAAATTCACTGCTCCCAATTGGACACGTCTTTTTGTGTTTTAAAGTGATGTGAAAGATCTTGTAACCATAACTAATATTGTAATTTTGTCTTTTCCAGAGCACTGCCTCAGCTGGCCGACCCCGGTACTACAACAACTACCCCAAATACAACTACTAGATCCTGATGTTGCAACCATTCAAGTCCTACACTAAAATTATGGATTTTCAGATTTTTGCGAAATGGATTACTTTTATTTTACAGAAATCTCCGTGATAATGTTTATTTCATCCTATTAAATACTTTTCTATCCACATTTTATGAGTTTTATTTATTATTTTGAATGTTTTTATTCAATTTCCACAATGGAATGTGTTTATTGGGGAAGTGTATTGCAAATTTATTTATTTTATTACGTACACACATGGTATATTATGTACAACAATACTACTATTACCACTACAATATACCTCTGGAGTGCGACAGGGTTGCGTTCTTGCACCATTTCTGTTTATATAATCCTCAAGGATTTTATCCAGAGGATGTCAATTCCGCCAGACCGAGGAATATCCATCTCCCCCTCCCAAAAACTCCTTGATCTGGATTACGCTGATGACGCCGTCCTTATTGACGACTCAGTTGCGGGGGCCTTCAAGTTATTGTTGATAGGCTAAATTGGAACTCCACCAACATGGGTTTAAAAAATCAACACTAATAAAACCCATGGCATGTGTAACAGCTCGTGTCAAGATGCCCAGATCCCCCTGGCTTTGTCGGGGCAAGTTATCGAAAGTGTCGAGAGCTTTAAATACCTGGGAGCGTACATGACGGAAAATGGAGGAGTATGAAAGCGTCTGGAGATCGGATGTTTACTTGGTTTTAACAAAATTCCGCCTTTATAACGCCTCTATCACACCTGTTCTCCTCTATGGCTGCGAATCATGGCACCTAACCAAAATAGTAGACTTCTGAGTTTTCAAAGTAGGTTTCTTAGAAGAATATTAGGTGTGCGGTGGTTTGACTTTGTAAGGATCACAGAAGTGAGGCAACGGACACAGCAACCCTTGGTATATACTGTCATCCGGCGAAGGCGTTTCGGCTGGCTAGGCCATATACTACGTAATGCTTCCCGAGAGGCCTTAGCCATGCTTGCCTATTTTACAAGGCATCAGGTTCTCGGCGTCCTGGACGTCCACTGTTGACGATTCGGCGCAGTTTGCGTCAGAGCTGCGGGACGTGGACTTGACTTGGGAGGATGCACGGAGGCTGGCGGCCGATGGCCGATGGCAGTTTGTGGAATCCATATGCTCCACCCACAATGGATTTTTTTTTTCATTTTCTCTATATTTTTGCTCCGACTGTTGCGTGTTTTACACTTAAACTGTTCACGAGATATAAGTCGGTTCCGAGACAAAAGATGTTAGCCTTGATTTTAACTTAAACTTTTCTTGGTTCAACCGGCCCTTAACTAGTTAGAGTAAGACTAGTTCTAGTAAGAATCAAAAACATCGGAATTAGTTAAGGCAAATGTAAGTTTTTTAAAATTCCTATAAATTCAATGGTTTTGTAGGCTAATTTAAGTTCTCACAGTCTTTGCTATCAATTTATAATTTGCTTTGTTTTTTTTTTTTTTTTTTTTATCACCTCAACAGGCTAGGAGGCCCAATTACAGAGGGGAACAACGTCACAAACACCCAGGCTTGAGAAAAATCACTTTTTGATTTTTTGAGTTCTCACCGGGAATCGAACCCGGAACCTCCGCATCGTGAGTCTAGCGTCTTCAACAAGTTGTACAAACCTACTTTTAAATAAAAAGTACCTACCTGATTTTGAAGTTGCTCATTTTCATTCGACTCATTAAACTAAGTTGAAAACGTTATATAATTTCCTTACTTTTCCAGCTAGATGCGGTTTTAAGATATCATTGAGCTGCAAATTTTGTTTATTTTTGATTTATCACAAAAAACTGGGGCCGAGGAGTTTTTTTCCACCAATTAAAGTTCTTGTCAATGCACTGTGCGAAAATTTAGTATGAAGAAAAATTTGTATGATGTTTAAGCGAATATTTTGCATAAAAAAACATTTTTGGTGAGAAAAAAAAGCACTCAATAACGCGATACTGACCCACTATATAAACTTATTGTGAAAAAAGTCGGAATGGGGGTATAAATAAATTTAAAAAATTAATAATTTAAGTACTTAAGTATGAACATTTCGGTCTGAAAATGACAGTTTGAAGAAATATTACGTATTTATAGTAGCCTAGCAACGCTGCAACGGTTGCCATGGGAACATATAATTCTTATGTTAAAATAAAAAAAAAGATTTTTTTGGCTCTACGTGATTTTATTATCAAGTTAGTGACAATTAGCTCGCCTTGTAAGGGCATTATCAAACTGTGGCGTTGAAACATTTACATCTTATTTTATACAATATTGGCTTATTAGTTACAGTTTTTAAAAATAGGAAGAGCAACATCTGTGGATTTTTCCAAAATCCTGATTTCAGTTGCGTTTTTTGATTTTAACATAAGATATCATGGAGTTCTACAAAATAAATGCCATATCAATCAATGAACATATAATTGTTTACTACACCAAGTTTTTGTATGTGCAGTGGCCAAGTGCCGCTTCTCTTTGTTCTATATTCTTTGCACACTTCATATTCACTAAAAATACCTTCAAGCTAAAGCGCACTTTCTACGGGACAGTTTGCCCAACTGCACAAGAAACTGTAAAGTTTTCTGTACCGTATAAAGTACGCTTTAGTTTTTTTATTTATTAATTTAATTTGTACAAAATACTTTGCACTCCCAATTGAGTTACAAAACTCATTCTAGGACAGATATTAGAAAAAGAAAGACTAAATATTACAATACTTCAGATTACAGAGTTACCAATGCTAAATCTAAAAATACAATAATCACACAAGGAACAATAATCACTAAAGGAACAATATAGAAAAATTAGCCATTATCATTAGCCATTAATAAAAATATTTAAAAAGTAGTCTTTTAGTGCTTTGTTTTGGGATTTCGCCGTCTTTTGATTTTGAATTTCGTTTGGTAGTTTATTGAATTGAGTGCGGGCAATGCTTTCTAAAGATTTTACGCCAAATTTAGTTGAATGAGATTTCGACACGTATAGTTTTTTAGAGTTTCGTGTGTTATGGCTGTGGATATCGTAATTGAACTTGTACTTTAGATTAGTGTGAACCGAAGAATTTACAATATTCAAAATAGTATTAGTGATATCATGCAACGGAATAGTTTTGAACGGAAGTATTTTTGTTTGTCGATAAATATCTTTGACATGTGAATGTCTTGGGATACCAAGGATGTTTCTTAGAGCTCTGTTCTGTATGACTTGTACTTGTTTGCAGGCCATTTTTTCTGGAATCCATAATATATTATGGATATAATATGTAACCTTTAGGTCAAAATTGAGAAGACGAAGATTATTACTGTATTATTGCTTGGGTGTGTAACTCATGTAAGGTATGTTATTTTTTAATCCTGGTTACTTTTCAAACAACTGACCAAACAATAAAAATCATGATTTACGTAAATCTTTGTCTCGATCCGTGCAAATTAAGTTAAAATCTTATTTCTATTATGATTAGGTATGAACGATTATTTACAATATTTTTCTGTAGGTTTAAGTGTTTTATGTGTGTAAATATGCATTTGCACATCTTGTTTACATAACTGCATCAAGATTTAGTATAAAAGGCTGCATTTTTCAGGCTTCATTACGATTCAGTAAAGTGAAAAGTAATCTATCAACATGCAGATCCAGAACATCATCCTCGCCGTCTTCGTGGTCGTTGCTTCACTCATGGTAAGGACTTTATACAATATCCTTTCTTCAATATTACTGATAAATTATTAGTGTGTCTTAATACTTGTAGACAAAACTGTATTTCACCCGTTACGGGCTAACATTAAATAACAACAGAGGTTCCCAGCCAATACCAAGCCCTGTAAACACCAGATATCCACATTTTCTTCCAAAGCTCTCGTCAAAGCTGTACTTATGTTTTTTTTTAAAGTTGATTTTTTTAGTTTTTTTAAACACCATTTTATGTTTTTTTGGAATACATTTATCATTGATATTCGCAGTCCGCTTCTTTCTGTAACGATTAAGATAAGATTCATAAATATCCGTTATAAAACGGACATTTACATAACATCTTTTATAATATTTAATAAAGGCAAAGTATTTTTAAAGCTTTATTACAACAATTTACGAAAAATCTTCAAAATAACATGAATTGAAACTGAAATAAGTAAATCCAATAAAGTGCTCGCATTTAGACACATTTTTTTGTATTTTAAAGTGATGTGAAAGTTCTTGTAACAATAACTAATATTGTAATTTTTGTCTTTTCCAGAGCACTGCCTCAGCTGGCCGACCCCGGTACTACAACAACTACCCCAAATACAACTACTAGATGTAAATGTAAACTTAACCAAGAACAATGAATAATTAGATTCTGATGTTGCAACCATTCAACTCCTACACTAAAATTATGGTTTTTTAGATTTTTGCGAAATGGATTACTTTTACTTTACAAAAATCTCCGTGATAATGTTTATTTTTCCTTATTAAATACTTTCTCATCCTCAAGTTTTGAGTTTCATTTATTATTTCGAATGTCTTTTTTTCATGAACACAATGCGATGTGTTTTTTGGTGAAATGTATTACTAATACATACATGTATATCGTGGGTATACAAGGAAAACCGGTTAACTACGTTTATGGCAAATTTGAGTTATGAACACCATTGAATTCAAATTTTTTATCATCTATCTACAGGTATAATCGGTCAAATTATATCACTGCCATTAATTGAGTTTCAGAGAATTGTAGAGCGAGTAAAAAATAAAACAATAAAAAATGGACTTGACTTGCGAGGATGCATGGGAGCTGGCGGACGATCGCTTGGCCTGGAGGCAGTTTGTGGATTCCATATGCTCCACATAGGGAGCGGATATGGTATGATGATGATGATGATGTAGAGCGAGTAAAAACGTATAAATAGCATTTCTTCTTAAATGCTTACAACGAAAATCACTTAAATGTTTTAAGTGATTATTTTTTTATTAAAGTTTATGTTTTTAATAATAAAATATACAAGGAAAAACGAGTAAGCGTCTTTGTCCGGATTTCGTTACTAAAATAATATCACATCCAAATTTTTATTACAAGTAAAAACAACCATGTGAGTTTAGCTAGTTTTCATTAAAATAAAAATATCTGCATTAATGAAACCTTACTACAGCAAAAAACAACTAATCAGCTAAATGCGGATTTTATTTTTTTTATCTTACTGTAAAACTGGCTTTTTGCAAATAACCGGTTTTCCTTGTATACCCACGATATGTATAACTACTACTACTCTCCATTATCTGCACCCAATGGTGCTCCTGAGAAGCCGTCTTTGTGTTGTCTCGCTTGTCGGTCGGTGAGAAGCAAAGTGGTTGTCTTTTGATCAAGTCCCATGTGTCCTGCATTTCCTCCTCTTGAAAGATCAAACATCCTTAATTTTTTTTTTATGAATGATCTTGTTTTCTATTGACTTTTTTTCGCTCTATCGTCAACGTTTATGCGGCACTCATTGTTTGATCATTTATTTGAAAACTAACTAACTAACTAACCATCACGCCATTTCCCGAAGGGGTAGGCAGAGAGGATAGAACGCCACACCACTCTGTCCTGGCATACTTTCTCTTGCTTCCTCCACATTCATACATCTTCTCATGCACACACGTCGATTATTCCGACTTCTTACATGCCCACTTTCAAGCACTTGTTTTACTTGATCATGCCATGTCTTTCTCGGCCTTCCTCGACTTCTACATCCAGGCACAGTCACATCATATATTTTTTTTAGCCGTTCTTTCATCATCCATTCGCTCTACATGACCGAACCAACGTAAAAGACCTTTTTTAATTTTGTCGATAATGCTTATCTCAGCCTTGCATTCTGCTCTAATTTCAACATTAGTGCACCTATTATACATAGTTTTACCACACATTCATTTGAATTGTAAATAATAAATAATTTTTAATAAAAAAAAGTTGATGCAGGACACTGCAGACAGTTTAAACTGTGCCGTGTAAAGGTAAAATTTACACCGCACAGTATTTATTGCTCAGAAAACGGTACAAGAAACTGTACAGTTTTCTGAACAAGAAACTGCCCAGCTTACTGTCCCGTATAAAGTGCGATTAAACGATCAGTCGCCACTTTACGTGCGTCTTCCACAAATGCCGGGATAAATAGGTCTAATGAATTAAAATTTTCTAATCTGTATTCCCTAAACAAGACGTATATTCATATTTGTTCGTTACGCGTTGGAATGTTCGAATGATACTTTTCTTGAGGTTATGAATTAGTCATAAGAATTGTGTGTACTATAACTAGTTGTGATCACCAGTGGATCAGTATAACTTTGTTTTGCTATGTTTTAATAACGTGTAATGGATAAAGTCATCATATCCCACTCAAACGCAAAGAACGGACCTTTTTAGTGGTCAATGAGAGTTTAAAAGTTGACACCTTGTATTTCATTTTTAGAAAGCATTGAGATTTTTTCTTTGCGGATGTTGTATATGGCAGCACTCTTTCGAATCACCTGTGACAATCCAAATCAATACAGATCAAAATGTAATCCCCGTTTCATACAAGGCCTAATAAGTGACGAACATAATGGTAATATCGCTGGTAATGGACGTTTGTGAAAGTTCGCTAGTGAAGATCCAAATTCATTTTGTTGGGGGCGCTTGAGACGTTAACTTTAACGGACGTCCAAAGGGGCTGCCATGCTCACTGTCAGCTCTACGTGTAATTCTCGTCGTTTATTTCAAAATCGTTATTTTAAAATTTATCATTACTTTCCCTTTATCTATTATTTAGTGCATGGTCCATCCATACAAGGTAAACAGTTGATAATAAATATAGGTTAAAATAAACGATATTCCAGAAATGTGTCAGATTATCACAATTTACATTAGAAAGTCAACGCATTAGAGAAGCAATTTACATGTAATTTGATGGCGCCAGCTTTTAAAAATAAAAAATAAAAAAATACGACTATAACTAAACAAATGGGTTTGTAGAAAATATTTTTTTATTTTATTTTTTATTGTTATATTTATTTAGTACTAGTATAATTTTTACATATGCTAATATTTATTAACTAACACTTAATTATTTTTTTCCCTAACGCGATTCATGTATACTACTAATATTTCTTCATGACACATATTTTTATACACTTAGCCCCTAAATAACTTTTAATCTTGTTCATTTTTTATTTCATCTGGCATCTCTTCGTAAATTTTAATTGCACCTTATACATGAGACAATTCTGTGACATATTTTTCTTTTCTTTTCTAATCTTATATTTTTTGAACCTCTTGTTGCATATTTTATGAAAAAAAGTCATTGTTTTGTTTAATTTGTTTTGCAAATATCTTGGAATTTATCCTTTATAACAATTTTGTTTAATTCTGGCTTTAGCAAACATTATATTTAGTTTCTTTGGTCTACTGACATAATATTTTCAAGAGTTAAATCATTTTTTTTTAATGTTTGTTCTTCTACTGCACTTCATATGATTCGCATTTGCTTTGTTTTCAATGCAGAGAATTTGTAATTTTTTTTAGCTCTCCTTCATTACTAAGGGTAAAAATATATATACAGCCGTAGTTAAATGTGGGACAAGTTAATAACTCTTTTACCGTAGCTGTGATGTTTTTTGATCTAGTTTATTAGTCTAATTCTTCCTAATAAAGGATGGTAAATAATTGATTTAGAATCAATAATACCTGGACAATAAGGATTGGTAAGTGGGAATTTTAATAATTAGATCATTAATATAAATATATGTTACACACATTCTTATGAAGCGATGTAATCAAATGCAATTCACAAACCTATGCATCACAAGCGGACATGCTTAGGCCAGATAAAGAGCTTATAGTGAATCCTAAACTATTTTCCCGGTTATTCTTTTTAACATGGTGAAAAATTCAACTGGGTCTTGATTTGTGTAGAAAATTAGTTATTTAAGTTGTTATGTAGTTGTATTTGGGATTGGAGTTGTAGTACGGGGAGTCGGCCAGCTGAGGCTAGTGCTCTGGAAGAGATACATGTTTCATATTAGCTTATAAAATAACCAAGACCTTTGCCATGACAAACGATTCTGTGAATCATTGTTTACAAACTCTTGTTATCACCACTTTTCCGAAAAATATAAATTCTTAAAATGTAAAAAGTCCCGTTAAAAATACTCAGGTATGATTTCCTTAAACTTTTTCAATATTTTATATTTAGACCTATAAGCAGAATAACGATAGGACTAACTAACCATCATGCCATTTTCCCCGAAGGGGTAGGAAGAGAGGATAGATGGCCACACCCACTCTGTCCTGGCACACTTCCCTTCGTGCTTCCTCAACATTCATATAAATTCTCTTAAATTTCTCAAATAACGGAGATGAAACTTATTCCAAGATATATTAGAGTATTATTACAGTATGTTTTTTATAAATATGTAAGGATTGTTTAATAAATATTTACAATCCCTTTACTTCATAAGCGGAATTTATAACAATTTGATTTAGAAAAAACTGCACCATATTCTTGTTCAGTAAAATATGACTGTAGCAGTTTCTTGTTCAAGTAAAACAGATGCAGTTTTGTAAAAAAAAAAACCACGTTAAATATATGTATTTTTAATCGATATTAATAATAGGTGATTGTATGTTTGTCAGTGTATAAACATATATAGTAGATAATAAAGTACAAGAAATGATTTGGAAAAAAAGTATTTTTAGATATTAAACATTAATGTTACTTAAACTATTCCAGTATCAAAAATTTCACTGTCATGTCAGCTTGGTACTTGTCGATTTTATTTCAGTTTATCGATTATTTTAAAGATAATTGTTTGCAGACTAAAACCATAGCTCATTTCTTTACTGGCCGCAAGAACTCATTCCCCGACTGTACTATTCATCCTTGATGTGATCTGAAATGTTACCTCTTGCCGGCCAGGACCGAGACTTGAGTCCCTTTCTCTGCCATCACAAAATTTACGATCAGGTTTGTGACGGAGAAACTGGAAAACTTCTGCAGGTTGATAGATTCACTCACCCGCGTAGTTTTTTGTATTTTTTAGAAGGTAAGGTGGGGACTCTCTGTCAGTCCAACGCTATTTTATGCTAGCTAGGTCTTCGGATTTTTGCTTATTGCCAAATGATAAAGCATAATTGCAGGGCACAAGTTTCCAAAGTGAAGGCCGACATAGTCAAGAGGGCGGCCAGCTATCGTTCGAGTCAAAAAGAAAATCATTTTTTACTGCCGCCACCCCTTACGATCCTCAGTAGTCTCCATATCGACATTTCTCGTAGGAAAACTGGGAAGTTAAAAATTATTTTTGAGGTTTCATTTCAACATTACCGAAAAATGTTAGTCCGCATTGAACCGCCGCGGATTAATGTTTTTACAGGTTGGCCACTCCCATTTACGTCTTATTCAAGTATGCCCATTGACATGTTTACTATGAAACTAAAAATGTGAAAACATAAGATTGCGAGACTTATTTATGACGTCATCGGGGGCCACGAACAAATAGTGCTGCGTTTTTGTTGACGGGAGATTTAAAAACAATATTATTCGAAAATAGATTGAAAACATTGGTTTTAGACGGAAGCATTTGATTTAAAATTACATGAATTGAGACGGGACGAAGAAGAATTTCAAGAGGACGTAGATATATTACACCGGTGTTGGTATTACGCTGACACTGTAGAATCTGTATTAGGGTCATCATTATTCATTTTGATTTGAGAAAATCCTAACTATATGTGAGATAAATAAAGAATTCTTCGAATTTCTTAATAAAAAAGGATGTGTCACAACACATTCTAGCCCTAGCACGTTTGGACGTCGTAGTGACACATTTATTAAGATTCTCATACCGTCAGGTGTGATCCTTAAGATTGCAAAATTTAGTCTGAATGACACGCGTATCATTTGTTATTAATCCTTCTATTTTTATTTGAGTGGAAATTAGAAGTTTATTGCTTTGCTTAGAAATAAGACTTGAATTAACCATTCATATAGTTCTCACAAGTAGATAATACCATAAATAATCACCTCCAATGAAACTACAGTGTATAATTCTTATAAGCTGGTCTTACGATTACCCCATTTAAATTTGTTTCAGATACATTTTTCGAATTTAGTTCACAAATTTTGGAATATATACGGTATTTTCTTAAATGCATATTGTCTTAATTATTCCTTCTGCCTGTTGATGTGATATAAACTAATACACGGTATCACTATAAATAACCTAGTTTTTCCTAAATAATCATTTAGGTCCAGCATATAAACATGATAGTAATGTTCGTTAGTTCACATGCGTGTTCTCCTCTGCCATACTATCCGATGTCTATAGCATTAAACTCTTGCGATCATGCTTTCATGGACTGCAAATATCCCTTAAAACATCTATACGCTAAGTCTGCCATACAATCAATTTGCACAATTTTTTGCGGATAAGGGAGGATTTTTAGTAGTGTTAGTATGTTCAAACTTTTTAGAATGCTCACTGAGTTCGTCTTCTTGGGTAGTATGCATTGTGGGGGGTTGGGCTTTCTTCCTTATGTAGGCGATCTATCAACCACATTGGAAATTCGGGCTTCGCCGCCTACTCAGAAAATTTCAAAGTAGCTTAGGATTTATCGGTTAAGGATTTACAATGTTAAACCTATGAAACTATTATATGGATCAATGTTGAGAATCTATAGTCTTCAAAATCGTGATCTAATCATGTATATTCCTATTTGTACATATTTAAATTGCTAACATGGCATGATAGATGCTCTCATCTTTACTGACTCAAGTGACTTTTTGACATTCCAGTCAAACGTAGGTTGAGAATAGTGAGTGATGTTCCTTAGTCACACTGATACTACATACAGAATATTGGTTTATCTTTGCCCGGATATGGTCTCGATTGTGTCGTAGGTTGTAAACTTGCAGTACTAACTGAGGGCATCTGGACTTGATTCGACCCCCGTCTTATCAAGATTTAAATCTTAATTATACTGAATGTGTATAGACCCGTTTCTGTACTTGAGTGTGTCCACATTTTTATTTAAAAAATCTAATGCTGTCACCATTCTCTAGGAGTTGTTCCCGATACATGTATATCCCTTGAAGACGTTTTAAATATTTAAAGTATATTTTATACAATTCTCAACGATATAAAACACAATGATCAAAAAATTATGTTTTCATTTATAATTTTATTGTTTTAAAACCACGAAAATACGAGTGACTTTTAATCGCCGCCGTTTATGGCTAATGACGTCATACCGTCCATTATAATAAAGGCGGAAAATTTATTACGAAGTCAGGCGCCCATATAGATGCTGACGTCACACCAGCTATGCGCGCCAAAATGGAGGATTTTGATAGCGATTTTGAAAAAGCGCTATTTCAAACTGAGCTACTGAAAATTCATATGACATCATAAAAAAATTCACGCTAATGTATGTAGATTTTTTTTATTTGTGATAATTCAACTATTTAATCACTACGCTATAGGTTAGGCACAAAAAATACCAAAAACAAAACCAAAATAATATTATTTTCCATTACGAGAACATAAATTATAAATCAGTTCACTCTTTGTAAAAGTTACAATGTCTATAAATAATACATACAAAAGAAATATTATAATTCTAAAAGTATTTGTTTAACAAAACGAGTATAAATCAAAATATTTCTATTGACACAGCTCGATAAATTCATAAAACATGCGCTGTGCTAGTGGAAGCGATTAACCTAGTTAAAAAACATTTAAATAAATAAACTAAAAATAATCGCAAAAGGATTGTAGCCTTAAATCTAACAACCACAACTTGTTTACTATTTTTCCTAGTAGTCCTGTAACCAATGCGTAACTGTGTCCTTACTTTCTTTTCCTTATCGACGCCTTCAGTTTCTTGTTCAAAAAACTGTACAGTCTGTCAAAGACACGCTTAATATGTATATTTTTTAATCGCGATTGAAAGTTATTATCGTATGTTTGCTCACAGAAAATTGTATATATAGCTAATAATATCAATATGTTATTTAATTTTTATGTTTTTAAAAGCATACAGCTCGTGTCAAGATGCCCAGATCCCCCTGGCTTTGTCGGAACAAGTCATCGAAAGGGTCGAGAGCTTTAAATACCTGGGAGCGTACATGACAGAAAACGGCAGAGTTCAGAAAGAACTGGGAGCGCGGCTTGGAGTAGCGGGCGCCGCATTCAACAATATGAAAGCTGTCTAGAGATCGGATATTTACTCGGTTAAAACAAAATTCCGCCTTTATAACTCCTGCATCACACCTGTTCTTCTCTATGGCGGCGAATCGTGGCACCTAACTAGGGCCCAAGACAGCAGACTTCTGAGTTTTGAGAATAGGTGTCTTAGAAGAATTTATGGTGTGCGGTGGTTTGACTTTGTAAGGAACACAGCAACCCTTGGTATCTACCGTCATCCGGCGAAGGCGTTTCGGCTGGCTAGGCCATATACTACGTATGCCTCGTAGAGCCTTAACCATGCTTGCCTATTTTACAAGGCATCAGGTTCTCGGCGTCCCGGTCGTCCACTGTTGACAATTTGTCGGCAGTTTGCGTCAGAGCTGCGGGACGTGGACTTGACTTGGGAGGATGCGCGGGAGCTGGCGGCCGATCGCTTGGCCTGGAGGCAGTTTGTGGATTCCATATGCTCCACATAGGGAGCGGATATGGTAAAATGAATGATGAAAAGCATACAATACACTAAGATCTACTTAAACGTTTACATTTTTTAAAAAACATTGACTGTCATGTCAGTCAAACGTCGCGCCGACCATTCAATATTCCATACAGTTTTCGCTTTATACGGGACAGTTTGCAAACTGCACAAGAAACTGTACAGTTTTCTGTATACTGTAATAATGTCTAACTGTATTTCGTAGTGCAGAATACAAATAAAGAAATAAAAAATAAAAGGATACTTGAATCTTCCATGTTTAAAAACTTACGTAATGCATAATCTATTTTCGCGTAATATGATAAGGATCGGAGATAGTAATATTATAATTGCTTTGCAAATTTACCTTCTTGTTACTTTTTTGATCGTTGTCTGCCGGCCCGAGCTCGTGTGCAATCTGAAAATAAATAAAAAAAGAAAATGGAAATAGTTCCAAGTCATTTTTAAAATATATAAATTACGTTTTGTCCGCCTCGTAGCATAGTGTCAGCGTATTTGGCTACCGCGCATGAGGTCGCGGGTTCGATTCCCTTAGAGGGTCAACATGAATAATTTATTTACATTTGATTTTCATATTAATATTTCATGTGTGATACCTTGGACTGGTTCAGCAGCGTAAGACTGATCTTGATAAAATTATCAAGATACACTTGGTGTACCAATGCAGTGCCCTATGCACCAGTGGGTGAGGACAAGGGAAGGTAACTAACTAAATAACCATCACGCCATTTTCCCGAAGGGGTAGGCAGAGAGGATAGAACGCCACACCACTCTGTCCTGGCATACTTCTCTTGCTTCCTCCATTCTTCATTCATACATCTTCTCATGCACGCACGTCGATTATTCCGACTTCTTACATGCCCACTTTCAAGCACTTGTTTAACTTGATCATGCCATGTCTTTCTCGGCCTTCCTCGACTCGTACAACCAGACACGGTCGCATCATATATTTTTTAGCCGTTCTTTCATCATCTATTCGCTCTACATGACCAAACCAACGTAAAAGACCTTTCTTAATTTTGTCGATAATGCTTATCTCAGCCTTGCATTCTGCTCTAATTTCAACATTAGTGCACCTATCATACATAGTTTATATCAGTATATTATAGCAGTAGTATAAATTACCTATATCAAAAGAAACTCAAATTATTATTATTTAAATCAAACCACGTCCTATGGGCCGGATTATTTAGTTTTAATATGTGCATATTAAGATCATATCCGATGCAGTTCTCTAGGCACCATTGGAAAGTAGTAGTAGTATATTAAGAGCATACCACACGTAGTGACTCGCGGCCGCTTCCCATACAAACGTATTTCTCCATTTTCCCCCTGGAATTTAACATTACCGAAATGATTTTTTCACACGTTTTAGATATTGACCAGTAGCTCAATCACAGATAACTATCGACGTAGTTAAAAACGTGCTAACCACGTGCTAACGCTAACGATTTGACCGATCACAATAAACATTCGTTCATACCACGTTCGCCGAGCCGATAATTGCCGAAGCAACGCTCGGGTGCTCGGCACGCGATATCGCGGCCAGACGTCAAACGTCAAATCATCGCGCATGTCGGATTGTTTATTATGTCGACTGCTTTTCTCAATATTTGGCTTGCTGAACGCCGCTAAATGAAATACGGCACTCGAGAAAGATTGAATGAAGATATGTGCGAAGAATATATATCTCGGGAAAGGGCTCGCGACTTGATGCGCTCGTGTAATAATCCCGATCGATAACTTTTAACGCGTGTTCCATTGTGATCGCGAAAACGGTAAACATCCATGGGGAAGAAATCGTTATCACGTCGCTTATTACCGAGTCGATAGTGATCTGTGATCGAGCAACAGATGCGTGTCTGCCTCGTCTCATTTTTTAATAATTTATTTATCCCCTTTAAAAATTTATTATTTAAAAAATAAGACAATACAATCACGCATCTGGTCGATATCTTTAAAATGTGTGAAAAAATCATTCCCCTAATATTAAATCCCAGGGAGAAAATCGTGGAATACGTTTGTATGGAAAGCGGCCGCGAGTTTCTAGGTATGGTACCTATGCCCTTAAATCATCAGAATAAAACACCTGATGAGTTCCTTAATATAAACTGGTAAAACACGGAGATCGAAATAAGTAAAAGTTAATTATTTTGTCTACAAACTACAGACTCGAGATTAACTTTTTTAATTAAGTGCCTTATTTATAAACAAGAAGTTTTCAGCAATGAACAAAATTAAATTATAGAACTTCTTATTATTAGCACTGTATTTCAGAAGAAACAGCACAGTCTATACTCGAGATCATTTTGAGTGACAGTAAGTAGGTACTTACGTACTCATTATCAAGTTTCTAGCAAAAGTTGGTTCACATATAAATTTTTCTAATCAAACTACTTTATAATTTTAATTACTTTATACTTCTTAGGAAGTTCAGTTCAACACTTAAACGTATCATCGACTCTAAAAGAGGAATATTTATTTCAAACCAATTCATTTTTTATCATCATTATACCAAATTCGATTCCTATGTGGAGCATATGGATTCCACAAACTGCCTCCGATCGGCCGCCAGTACCCGCGCATCCTCCCAGGTCAGGTCCACGTCCTGCAGCTGTGACGCAAACTGCCGACGGATTGTCAACAGCGGACGTCCAGGACGCCGAAAACTTTATGCCTTTTAAAATAGGAATGGTTAAAGCTCTCGGGAAATTTACAAAAAAACTGATTTTCCAAAAAATTAAGTTATATCTTCTATGAAAATAACTCACTTATTTCTAAACGTTTTGATTACAAGAACCATAGAAAAATGGGATTTAAAAAAATAAATAATGATGCTGAGTATGCTAACCTCATATTGCAATGTGAATCATCACAGATTTTGTAAAGTATGCAAAAGATACGATGATAGGTTTAAACTTTTCAAGCATTTGGACAAACTCAAAATGTTGTTTTTAAAAAAATTGAAATGGTACAATAAACAAATTGTATTACTTTTGATATTACTGAATAAATACTTTATTTTCAAATGCACTACGCGTCAAATATGTATGTTTTCAACTGCATTTCAATAGAAACGTCATGCGTCAGTAGTTGCTATGTAAATACATACAGCAAAAATGACTGCAGATTTGTGTATATAAGCTGCACTTTGCAATTGAAACTTCACTATTCAGTACAGTGAACAGTAATCTATCAACATGCAGATCCAAAGCATCATCCTCGCCGTCTTCGTGGTCGTAGCATCACTCATGGTAAGGGCTTAACACAATATTCAACTAAACAAATCTAATATACTTGTATATATTTCATTTTATATCCCTACAGAGATGAGGTAGAATTGGATAAATCCAGATTTGTGTACAAGTATTTGAACACGCCCAAAATGTTGTAATATACTTGTTTTCAGACATGTGTTTAATATTTTAAAGTCATGTAAAAGAACTAGTGTTAATAAATTATTATTGAATTTGTCTCTTTCAGAGCACTGCCTCAGCTGGCCGACCCCGATACAACCCATACCCCAAATACAACGACTACTACAACTACTAATATGTTCCAAACCAACAAATAATTGTCAGTAAAATGATGATCCCACCATCTCAACCCATTTTGTTTGTAAATTACACCTTGTAACATCTTAGAATAACCTGTTTCTGCACAAAATTGTCTTTTAAATAAATTTCCGTCAACACACAAAAAACACTTTGTTTTTATTCACTAGTTATTTCATAAATATACGGTAATTTAATTTTTTAAATATTTATATGTAGTGTTCATACGAGTATAAATATTATTTAACTAAGACTGCGTTAAAAAGGCAGGATTTTGTTTTAATCGAGTAGAAATCCAATCTCCAGACAGCCGTACTGTTGAATGCGGAGCCCGCTACTCCAAGCCACACTCCCAGTATCCAATAATAGCGATATGGAAAGGTTGGATTTTGTAAAAATTAATTTGTGATCTATGGGTCATCAATCGCCGACATTAATATTAAACTATTTGGGATTTAAATATATTTTCTAAGACCTACGTCAAAAAAGAAAAAAAAAAATTTTAATGGAAATTTATGTTCATTTTTCAATAGAAACCAGATGAGACTTGGAAATTAATGACCGCAAGGTAGCGTTGAATAATTATAATTATGATATTCACGAGCCCGTCTAAAAACTGTTCATCATTTTATCCATTAATTATCATTACTACATCACATCTGTTGGAAAAAAATAATTTAAGTAATATTAAAATAATTATGATGTATTAACGAGCGTAGGCTCTTTACTAGATTACTTCAACTCTTCGAACAAGAATTTCAGAGAAGTGACATTCCATACTTGAAAAATACTACCGTGTCACTACGTCGTCAATAGGCATCTACGTCATCACTAGACATCTACGTCACACGTTGTTTGAACGTTTCATTCCACCTCCACTAATTTACTGTTCAGAATGTAAATGTATATTTTAAATGCTAATATTGTAAGTACGACCTCTATTATTATTATAGTAGGTACAACCTTCATAACGACCTATCCAAATAATTTTTTTTATCAGGCCATTAATTTATTGTTTGAAAAGTTTTAAATCGGTGTTTTCGTTTAACTTTTATAAAGTCTTGAACTTAAAAACTTACAAAACAAAATTCTCCTCCTAGAAAGCTCCAACAACTGATTGGAAACATTTTTTGTTCGACCTCAGGAGTATCCAAGAGATCAAATATTGAACACTTATTATTAGGAGTATACTCCACCACGCGACTCGCAGCCGCTTTCCCATACAAACGTTTTTCTCGATTTTCTCCCTGAAGTTCAACATTAGAGGAATGATTTTTTCACACATTTTACATATCAACCAGTTGCTCGATCACAGATCCCTATCGACGCGGTAATAAACGACGTGATAACGATTTCTTACCATGGATGTTTAACGTTTTCGCGATCACACTGGAAAACGCGTTAAAAGTTATCGATCGGGATTATTAAACGAGCGCATCAAGTCGCGAGCCATTTCCCGAGATATATCTTCTTCGCACATATCTTCTTTCAATCTTTCTCGAGTGCCGTATTGCATTTAGCTGGCGTTCAGCAAGCCAAATTTTGAGAAAAGCAGTCGACATAATAAACAATCCGACACGCGCGTTGACTTTCGTGATTTGACGTTTGACGTTTAGCCGCGATATCTATGGTGCTCGGCCACGCAAAAGTGGTATGTACGTATGTTCATTGTGATCGGTCAAATGGTTTAGCGTTAGCACGTGGTTAGCACGTTTTTAACTACGTCGATAGTTATTTGTGATTGAGCTCCAGATGCGCGTTTGTATTGTCTTATTTTTTAATAATTTATTTATCTCCTTTAACTAGTAAAATAATTAAAAAATAAGAAACGGAGAAACGTGATTGCGCATGTTCATACTGTATTATTATGTACCGAACCTTTTTTAGGAAACTGATCTACTCGCTTTTCAGTAATGAGTTACCTGCCGCGGGGTAATTGTTTAATTTCCAAATGTTTCCAAACCACAAGGGTAAAATGGATTCGAAACAGAACCTGAAAATGTTCGCTGAAATGTTTGCTTTCCATTTCGCTAAAATAATTGGTAAGTCGGTACTAACGGGATTTATAAACTAAACGATCAATAACAATTTATATCTCAACAGAAACAAAGAGTTTAGAAGAAAATGTGGATATCTAGGCGTTGACAGGGATTATGACCTGATATTAGCTGGGTTAAGTGGCCACTTGATGTATTACAACGATCCCCATTTCGCCTTGAATATAAAATATTTACCAGGGCCCAAGATAGCAGACTTTTGAGTTTTGAGAATAGGTGTCTTAGAAGAATATTAGGTGTGCAGTGGTTTGACTGTGTAAAGAACACAGAGGTGAGGCAACGGACACAGCAACCCTTTGTATCTTCTGTCATCCGGCGAAGGCGCTTCGGCTGGCTAGGCCATATACTACGTATGCCTCCCGTGGGCCTTAACCATGCTTGCCTATTTTACGAGGCATCAGGTTCTCGGCGTCCTGGTCGTCCACTGTTGACAATACGTCGGCAGTTTGCGTCATAGCTGCGGGACGTGGACTTGACTTGGGAGGATGCACGGGAGCTGGCGGCCGATCGCTTGGCCTGGAGGCAGTTAGTGGATTCCATATGCTCCACATAGGGAACGGATATGGTATGATGACGATTATGATATTCAGAATACTAGTTAAATTATAGTTCTTAGGTTTCTAGAATAAATCCATGTTATTATTTGTATATAACGCGCTTAATATTGTAATCACAGAACTTACAAAAGGGTAAAATAAAAACTGCAAAATACGAAAATTAGATTTTAAGTGCTTCGCAGAACATCAGCTAAATTTCATTTCAAATTTTCTTTTCTTTAATACTGAAAAGAAAATAACGCGAAGATTATAAGTAAGACATCTTAAGGCTGTATTATCATTTTTTAAGGAAATAATATCCATTATCGTTTTTTTTGCTTAGCAAGGAAATGGCGATTCAAAAATAATTTTTCGTTCCTAAAATGAATTAACAAAAGACGAATCTCGTAAGGGTGAGTAGGCTTCATTCATCAGTTATTGTATCGGAAATATTTTTTTCAATTCAGAAAAAAAATAAATGTACGGTTTTACTCAAAACCTATTGTAAACATATTTAATGAATTGTAAAGAAAGGCTATCACTCATTTTAGCCATTATTGTAACAAAAACGTAGATTTATTATCAGCAAAACGATTTATTCTTTTAAATTCAAAAGTACAATGGTTTACGTTAGGGAGATGATATAATGATTTTAATTTATAACATTTTTACGTTGGTATTATTAATGTTACAAAAACCATTTCGATAATTTAACAAATTTCAGTATTTCAAGAAAAATACTGTTTTTTTTGTTTTGTTTATCTAAAGCAAATATGATTTGTTTATTAGGCTATGTTTATTAGGCTTATGACATGTTGCGACTGCATGTTAATTCAATTGAAATCTTGAAAAGGCTCTATATCTTCATCTGTCGTCATGTTGCACCTAGGTGGAGCATTTGGACATCACTAGACGTCTTTAGAAGACTCTGTAAACGGTCAGAACTCTCACGTCTTGGCATGTCAATCCCGCGTCTATCAGATTCGCCGAGTACGTCATTGTAAAATGATTTATTTATGGCTGGATATTACAATTACCGAGGTAACTATAAATTACTTACTTAATATGACGCCATTCTTTCGAAAGGGTAGGTAGAGAGGATAAAAGGCCACACCACTCTGTCCTACATCCTTCTATACACAATATAGTTCTTTTAGTAGGTACCATGTATTTATAGAAAGAAGTTCGGCAGAGTTCAGAAAGAACTGGGAGTACGGCTGGGAGTAGCGGGCGCCGCATTCAACAGTATGAAAGCTGTCTGGAGATCGGATGTTTACTCGGTTAAAACAAAATCCGCCTGCATCACACCTGTTCTCCTCTATGGCTGCGTATCGTGGCACCTCGTGGCCCAAGATAGCAGACTTCTGAGTGCAGAGAATAGGTGTCGTAGAAGAATTTTAGGTGTGCGGTGGTTTGACTTTGTTAGGAACACAGAGGTGAGGCTACGGGCACAGCAACCCTTGGTATCTACTGTCATCCGGCGAAGGCGTTTTGGCTGGCTAGGCCATATGCAACGTATGCCTCCCGAGAGCCTTAACCATGCTTGCCTATTTTACAAGGCATCAGGTTCTCGGCGTCCTGGTCGTCCACTGTTGACAATTCGTCGGCAGTTTGCGTCAGAGCTGCGGGACGTGGACTTGACTTGGGAGGATGCACGGGAGCTGGCGGCCGATCACTTAGCTTCGTGTAACAAATTATCAAGATTCACTGCACTTGGTGTATCAGCACAGTGCCCTATGCGCCATTGAGCGTGGATAAGGAAGAGCAGTAGTAGTTTTTTTTTTTTTTTTTTTTTACTTAACAACCTCCACTCGAATGGAGCAGTAGTAGTAGTAATATTGTAAATGTCCTCCTTTTAAAAGAAAATTTCTGATGACTGACGATGTGAATTCAGCTGTATATAAACATCGTGCACAGAGTGAATAGGTACAAAGGGTAAAAAGTAACAGAACGTGCAATTAGGGCCTTGTTTTTGGCGGGAACACGAGATGTGTGGAACACGCCATTTTGCTTTTTTGAAAGTGTTTTTCCCCGCATCAGCACGCTGTAAACTTTTGTACAGTCAGCTGCAATCAACAAACACTAAAAGGAATTGCGTAATTTGTTAAACTAAGTAAACAAAAATTTGGTAGCGACACAGATAGTCAAAAAACGATTTATCAGACAGTCCACATGTGGAGTCACCACATTGGTCATCATGTTTTTACTTTTTGGATATACTATTTTAATGCTACTAATTTCCTTCGTCCGTGGTGCATAGGGCACTCCATTGAAACAAGTGACGTGTATCTTGACCAATCTATTACATGAATTACATGAATTCTTGCGATCCATGTAAAGGGCACTACGGTACGGGTTATACGGGATAGAAAACTGTCTTGTGCATTTCGCAAACTGTCCCGTGTAAAGCAAAACCTGTATCGAATATTGAATGGTCGCGTCGCGTCGGCGGGACGTTTGGCTGACCTGAAAATTAATGTTTTTTTTATGTAAACGCTTAAGTTATTGATACATTAAATGAATCAATACTGTTTTCAACATTTTTTAAATTTATTTTTGCGTGCGTTTTAGAGATATTTCATCCTACTTTAAAATTGTCAAATATATAAAAATATGGATTCGCTTATTATTAAATTAAACAACTTTTGTTTTAAACAATTTTTTACTATTTTTTAACACGCCAACCGGCTTCGGAGACACTACTTCTTCATCAGGGCTTTGTATAATAATAATTTAAAATTAAGTAATAAGTCGCTAACTAAAAATGTTGAAGTGGTTGACCAGGTACTGGGATAAGGGGCGGAAAGGGGAGTGAAGTCGGGGGAGAAACACATGATCGGTGAACAGACGTTGAACTAATTCTTCTTTCAATCAATTGAATTTTTAGTTTTAGTAAACATTGAGTTAATATATATTCGCGGCTACACGAAAGCATTTTTAAAATATTATTTTCCGGGTAGCACTGGAATTCCTTATTTTAGTTAAAAAACGATACTATGAAAACGTTAAATAAAATTTTTCAAGAATAAAAATTCATTATTCAAATCATAACACTTATCGTCCGTTTTCTAAATCTTATACTGAAAAATAAGTACTTAATTTCTGTTACTATTAAATTAAGCAACCCTACTTAAATTCTCATAAGGGTCGTTATCGCAAATCATAATCTTCTGTTCCGAAAAAATTTACTTATTTTAAGAAGTATTTGAATTTCAATAAACCATATGCCTTATGTAACACCTCACTTTGGTTATATTTTCATTACGATCTTATTAAGCGGGTTTATGGTCTTATTAAGCGGGTTTGTAATCTTATTAAGCGGGTATGAAATCTTATTTGACTGTCCCATGTTGTGTGTGTCGCTTAATAAAGTTTTCACATAAGCTTAAGGACTTCTATTAAGATGGGAGTAGAAGAGACTAATAAGATCTCTTACCCTTTTACTCAGAACAATGCGCTATGTTTTACAAATATTAAATAACTTTATATGCATAATATAGACATATTTTGCTACTCATATCCAATATTCAAGAAAAATATATATGAAAGGCGATGGAGTCTAGTCAATCAAGGGAATAACTAGTTTATTATTTCGTTTCGTCATTCTCAAGATATTTTTTATGGAACGATATATTTTATAAAACGATAATTTTTATTTATTTATTTATTTCTGGATGATTAATAAAGCGCTATTTTTGCGAAAACTCGCCTGAAGAGCGCTGTACAATAAAGAGGCTAGATCACAACACGCCTTGCAGCTACCAAGCGAATGGACGGTTGGGATTTTTTTCTAGCCTCCTACAGTTTAAACAGATTTTAAAACATGATAAAAAAAATATTTAAAGTCAATACATACTTAAATTATAATGATGGATTATGTTAAACGAATATAGCTTTGTAGAGAGATAGATTCTTGTCTTGCAGGTACTGAGCGCATGGACGATAGGTAGGTAGGTACTGTGTATCTTTGTTTGAATGTTAAAGCCCTATGGGCGTTGAAACTAAATAAAATAAATAGAACCGGGTTGTGGTCTATACTCTGTACGCCCCTTCTTGTGAATTCTTGTTCGAAGTATGTTTTATTAGTTCGGGGATTGCCCCTTTAAAGTCTAAGATTATTACTTCTCTCGCTAGCAACAGTATGTCGAGATAGGGAAGGTTAAGGTCTGGGGAAGGACAATTTGAGAATTATGATTGTGAGAGAAAATATGTTAGGGCTAGTTTGTATGTGTGTAATGTTCATGTTGCGATGGGGGACGAGTTCGGAATGTTTTTGGGAGGGGTTGATTAATTAACTGGTGAAGTTGTCACTTAATATTAATAACAGATAAAATATTAACTGATGTGACGGTAAAAAAGTTTTGCGAAGATGTACGAAGAAAGAAACTATAATGAAAGCTTCACCCTTTCCTTAAGCCCGCTATATACGGGACAGTTTTCTGCGCAGTTTTCTATGCAGTCTGAAAACGGTCCCGTATACAACGAAAACTGTTTAAAAAACTGCGTGCTTATGTCAGATTTAAGCTGACATGACAGTTAATGTTTTTTATGTAAACGTTTAAGTAGACATTGGTTTATTATATGCTTTTAAATACGTAAAAAACCAATAACATATTTACATTATTAGCTAAATATACAATTTCCTGAGAGCAAACATACGATAATAACTTACAATCGCGTTTCAAAAATACACATATTTAGCGAGTCTTTTGACAGATGTTTGACAGACTGCACAGTTTTCTGAACAAGAAACTGTCCCGTATACAGCGGGCATAGACTGTTTTAAAGACTATTGAGTCTTTTGTGAGTCCAGCACAACTCTACCGATTTTTTTAACAAGCTAAACTGCGAATTTAAGATTGTCAGTGTAATAAAATTTCGGATGAATTTACGTGATGTACGCGAACAAATACTTTCATTGCCCCTACTACTGTCTCGGCTTATGTATTATTATAAATTGTTATTGTTTCCATCTCTCAAACCAATCAGAGTCGGCCCAAATTGACACAAGGTGGGGAAACGTTAGGTACTACACTGATCATTATTTATTAGTAAATAATACTACCACCCGTATGGAGATCGGCATACTGCCTCGCCAGGCCCACCATCCCAGACATCCACCCGAGCATCCGCGGTCAGGGAGAAAGAAACTCTCGGAAAGGCAATGCTCACCATTTTGTTCACCCTAAAGGTTTCAGTGATAGAGTTACAGTGAAGAGTTTATACAATGTAACTTTCTAACTTTACCGGGCTACTAGAGGTATTACAGATATTATATAACCGAACTATTACTACTTTCCCTTATCCGCGCCCAATGGTGCATAGGGCACTGTATCGGTTCACTAAGTGGAGTATATCCAGCTTTAACCTGAAGGTGACAAAATGTGATAACTTTTAACCTAGAAGTAATTGAAAATTGAGTGACAAACACGAAAAAAAAATTTCAATCGTTTGAAAAATGGTTAACCGTTTAAGTTAATAAAACAACTTGTGTTTTATTTCTGAATGACTGACATAACTTTATTTTCTTCTCTCAGCATTTTCAACCCGTTTCTTTCAACAGTAGGAAACAGTTTCTTGACATTCCTAACCACGTCCAAAGGGTTTCTCAGACCTTTACAGATTCACACACAACCTCTGTGTGTCGGCGGCAGCTTGTAATTTATTTATCTTGCGCGTGGCGCAGAAAGGGTTAAAGGGTAAAATGTTAGGATAGGATTGATAAACATATGAATTTGATCAGTTAAATATGGGTCGTGTATTGTAAGACTTTGATTTTCAAATCTGTACTACTTTTTCTACTACTTTCCCTTATCTGCACCCAATGCTGCATAGGGCACTGCATTGGTACACCAAGTGCAGTGTATCTTGATCATTTTATTACATGAATGTAAGATGATCAGTCTCACGCTTCAATACCAGTCCAAGGTATCACACATGAAATTACCGATAGACAAGGTAACGTAGACGTATCAAATAAAATTAAACGCAGATCGTTACAAAATAATATTTAAGGAAAAATGTTTTTTCCCAGAAATTTAAGTTTATATATTTTTTAACAAAGTAGAGCCAAAATGGTGCCCCTCGTACTCCAAACATTTAGTTATTTTTTTCCTGAAGTTTTTAGGATCTCTCTGAAGCATATTTTTTTGAAGATTTGGGCTCGAATGTGGTTTTTAAAGCCTTGTAATAAACCAAGAATTTGACACATCCCCAAAGGAAAAAATCACAAGGTTGCAAAGCAGAAGAGCACTATGGCCAGTTCAAATTACCTTCTGGCAAGATGAGGTGCCCGGGGAGTCTTAGAAAATCAATTTTTTTGACAATAACCATCTTGTAGGGGTGCAAATGAAAATTTTCATTAACGATTCGTTGAATGGAACGTTTCAAAATGCCAAGGACATCTGCTTGTTCCCGAATTAAACGCCTGCGAGATTGTTCAATTGCAGATCGAACCCTCTAGATATTTTCTGGGGTGGTAATAGTAATCTCTTGTTATCGTGGACATATTTTCGATACCCTGAAATCCATTAACTCACTCAAAAATTCAATTTTGATCGTAAATTTGGCCGCCAGGACGATGTGAACTTGAAACTGAATTTAATTTAGAATAAAAAGTCTGCACACAGAAAACACGTCGTTTAGCCCAATCATTTGAAAAATCACATATTTTCTGATTTTCTCCTGTCAACATCTTTTGCCTCGGAAACGGGCTTATTCCTCGTGAACCGTACCTCGCACGATAAAAATGATAATAACTAAAATTGTAGAACATTAAATTTACTACAAAATCAGTGTACTGCGTTTTTTTTTAAGTGAAAAAATTAATAGTTATAGGTAAAAAAGGTGTGTGTGTGTACGCCATGCGCCAGCCCAATTAAACAAATACTGGGGCAAATTAGCTACTAATTTGGACTCTAATTTGAACGAACGAACTAACCATCACGCCATTTATCCGAAGGGGTAGGCAGTAAGGATAGAACGCCACACCACTCTGTCCTGGCGCTCTTCTTATGTTTCATCTACATTCAGAAATCTTTACAGGCACGCACGCCGATAATTAAGATTAAAATTGCATTTTTGAAAGTAACATAATCAGTTTTGAAAATACGTTTATTTTATCAGGTGGATTTGTAAATGAATCCTTGTGTTTAAAAAAAATGTTTAAAATAGCAGAATAACAGCAGCATCTTCCACATTTTTACCTCGATTCTTGGCACAAACGTCACACCACGTTAAACTCAAAATAATTCTTCTCGAGCTTTCAAAGCTTTCAAGTTTATTGCTAGAGATGACGTCATGGTGACTTGCCACGACTCATTCGCATGGAAACATCATAGAAAAGGAGACGTTTAGTTATTAAGAGGTCTACATTTATATACTGTGTCGTTTAAGAGCATACTCCACCACGTGACTCGCGGCCGCATCCCATACAAACGTATTCCTCTTTTTCTGGAATCCCTGGAATTTAACAATATAGCTATATTTTTTTCATACATTTTAGATATCGAGCAGATGCGTGTCTGCATAGTCCTATTTTTAAATATTTTATTTTTTTCATTTTATATCCCTACAGAGATGAGGTAGATTTTTTTCAAATTCAGGAATATAAATATTTGAGCGTTTACAGGGCTTATGACCTGTCATTGGCTGGGTCAAGTGGCCACTTTACGTACTACATCATTCTCCATTCCGCTTATTAGCGAATATTTGACACACCAGGTAACATATTTGATTTTGTATATATGTTACGAATCGAGAATCATCCACCAGCGAGTTGAAAGTTCCATCTATGCATTGATATTGAAGTTAAGTATTTAGTAGCAAATTACTATATTTTTGTAATTAAGAGTCTGAACGAGTTAAATTAAGTACTAGTAATTTATTTTATTTTACAAATATAACATATATCCAAAATTAAAAATGTTACCTAGTGTGGATATTCGCTAATAAGTGGAATGAGGAATGTTGTAGTGCCTACATAAAGTGGCCACTTAACCCAGCCAATGACAGGTCATAAGCCCTGTAAACGCTCGAATATCCATATTCCTGAAATAAAAAATAAAAAAACTACTTCATTTCTGTAGAGGTATAAAATGAAATATATACATACATAAAATCCAGATTTGTGTGCGAGTCACGTGGTAGCAAATAATAATTATTAAAAGGTCTTTATTAAAAATCGTTAGAATTTTCTTATTAGTCGTCTTAGGTATAATTTTACGATCGCATGTTTTATCACGAATACTCCATTCGTGTAACTGGTAAGGTTAACGTAGAAAGTCTACGTAGAACATTTAGTCAGAATCGTCTACGGGATACAATAATTCACTGCGGTCTTTAGCTCTAACTTCATTACCATAAATTACTCACTCTATGAGGCATATCAAATAGTCATTTGTACAAGGTCAGCTCCAGCCCTTAGCGAGTATTCTGCTGTGTTCTCAGGGCTGCGATTCTGGTGGCTTATCGATGTCGGTAAGAAGAGTTTATCGGTTATGGAAGAAAGGCGAGGTTATATTTAAAGCCCACTTTATACGGGATTATATTTTGTCCGCCTCGTAGCATAATGGTAGCGCATTTGACTACCGTGCCTGAGGTCGCGGGCTCGAATCCCGTAGGGGGTCAACATGAAATATTTATTTACATGAAATTTTCATAATA
>JAGVSP010002237.1:0-42500 GCA_022494985.1 Micrasema minimum | reverse complement strand
CAATATGTGTTTTAGTTTCACAATCAAGTATACTATTTTTCACTAGAAGCGCAAAAAGTAAACAAAAACATTATTTCAGGGAACTTGTCAGTTTGAAACATCAAGACAAAAAATACTATGGAAAATAGGAATAATTATATTAGAACGCAAGATAGTGTTGAATAGAAAACATGGTAGTAAAGTCTGTTTTCCACTGCTGCAATGAATGAATGGTCAAGGCAATGATTGTCATCTAAAATTTGTACCCATTACAGGTATGTTCAAAGTTTTAAAATAATAAATTCAATTTAAAAGTACATTTTAGTGCGATCATTTTTACTATTATTTTAGCTGTAACATAATAAGTAAACACAGATAAGTCATAAATATTAAAAGTATATTTTAAATCAAACACTTGGCACTAAACCTAAAAATGCCAAAAAAAGTTTTTAAAAAATATAATATTTTTAGTTATATTCTTTATAAGAAAATAGCTAAAAGTTTATTTTTCCAAACAGCCGATTTGACTAATCGAGCTTTATACCATTTTAAAATTAAATTTTATATAAAACCTGATTTTCTGTTTTATAAAACGCTGGTAAAGTAATTTATTCGTTACCATCTACTGGAACTATTGTGAGGGGTTAAGTTTCCTGATGATAATTTTTTCGTTGAATTCAGCTTATTGGAATCATCCATACTTGATGGATTCCAGTAAGAATTATTTAAAACTGAAATACAGCAAAATAAATGATAAAATGAGTTATTTTTAACTTTAAACAATGATAAAGTTTAATTTAAAGGTAGTCTGGACTCCAGATTATAGTTTTTTCTTAAATAAGTTTAAATATTGTCATAATTGTCACGATCTGACGGATCAGATTTTCGAGTTTCATAGACAAATTATTACGAATTAAATATAGAAATGTGAGCGTGGCTTATGGATAACGAATCGTCATTAAAGTTGTTTAAAAAACACAAATTAGTAAGTTAATGCTATAAACAGTTAAATGTTTGTAGCATTAACGGACGTTTGATTGCTTGTTTATAAAAGTGTACCTTATTCTAGTCTAATGAAATAAAAGAGTCATGTGCCTTGTGTTTTTGGACATTGGAAAGTAAAATAATTCGATGTGACAGTTGATAAAGTAAGAAATAAGTCAGAAATGAATAAAAAACGTACACAAATTTGTGTAATTATTTTGTCTTAAACAAAATATCTGAAACTATTCAGAAATAAACACAAAATAAATCTTATAGACTTCTATTAAATTTCCTCAACCAACAAATTGATTAAAATATTTAGGAAAGTCAAACTATCTAATTAAATACGCATTAAATTAAGGAAAAATTATTCTACATACTAAACCTAAAATACTCCAAACCTTTTATCACAATAAAAAATACATTGAATACTAATCCAGGGTGGTTTTTTGATAAGTAGAGCCAATTTCGAAAGCATAGGATAGTATGAACACAAAGATGGAAGATTATAAAATCTAGATTAATTACAATAATACAACCGGGTTTCTAATGGCACTGTAGCTTAATTATGTTTCCTTTTATGTATATAAGTGAGTAGATAAAGATAATTTAGAAGGTTCTAGATAAAGAACAATTCTAGGCAAATTATTCTGAATGTTGAGGCATAATCTGATCATTTTAAAATAGTGAAACAAACAACACGAGCAACCAAACGGAAAAATATAAGTACACATCAGAAATACAATTTTAACTTTTGACTTGACTTGATTAATATTTAATTACGGTATGCCAAAAATCACAGTTTACAAATATTGCTTAAATGTATCGTTTACCACCTGAAATATAGAAATCTATTGATTTACATGATAATTATACGCTTATTGTGCTCGATAACTATTTGGTCAATACAATGTTATTAAAAGCATGTAAGTATATATTTGTATCACACCTTTCTGGTGGAAGTTATAAAAGGAACAATAGTGATATCGTATTGTTAAAAAAAAAACAGACAAAACATTCAGCGCATACTATTATTTTGTAAATAATCTTGTTACATTTTCAGTTATCTGATTATAATCCAATTTTATAGCACATATTGACAGTTCCATTATAAACCAGAGATTTAGAAATCTCATAATAGAAGTACATAAAATATTTTACTTAAAAATAAAAGGTAGTCTAGGTACGTCATATTGATAGTAATAACCATGAAACCTACATGTTCAAAATCTTAATTCTGCTGGCAAAAATAGATTTCACGATTGTATAAAAACATTGCTTGTGATTACATTTTATACAGGATAAAATAGAGAATTTGTTATCAATGTTTATTCAAGACAAGTTTGCGGTATATGTAGAAGGTACCTAAAATAAAAAAATGAAAGCTGCAAAATAGGACCTAAAATAAAATCGACATATTGTCTGGGAAGCTAAAATAATAATTACATAATTGTAAATCATTTATCACTTGAGGAAATTTATTAATTGAGACCCGAAATAAGGATGATAGATTTATCAGCCCTCTTTGTTTAGATAAAGTATTCGCAAAAGCTTCGTATAAATGGATTTTCGACTAGAGGTAACTAATGATATAAAAACCAACTACACTTCCTAAAACAAGCCGCATGCTCGTATTAGAATTTTTAATATAAAAACTATTACTTGAACGAGAAAGCGACTTGGTGACCGAATTTTCATATTAATAGAATCTAAACATTAATAGTGACAGGGAATGTAAGGCAATTTTGTAGATGGCGAAAGAATTTAAAAAAATATTTTTAAACAAAAGGGTACACAAAATGAATATTACCTTGTCTCGTATTTTTAGGTGAAAATGAATAATTTGGGCATAACTAATCTATAATTACTGGTCTCAAACACTATTAATCCAAACCTTGTTGTTTTAGATAAATATAAAGCATATTATAGTAAAATCACATTAAAACTGGGAAACGCATTTCAAGTTAAAAATTTCATTTGTACTCATATTTATGTTCAACGCACTTGCGTTACTATATCTTAATCTTGCGTTTATTATACTTCTGATTTATTATCTCAGAATGATAAGGTAGGATATACGCCATAGAAATTAGCTTAGCTGAAGACATCTTAAAAATTTGTGTGTAAAAAATGTTATTATTAAATGAAAACAGGATGTCTAAAATAGTAATAAAATACAACAATAAGCATCCAGGAGAAGACAACAGAATAAATTATAGCAATTTAACTAGCTCTACACGCAGCAATTGGACAACAACCTTTGACAATTAGTTAAATAGATATACCTAGCTCTCGGGAACTGCATGAGATTTTAAAGGTTATTAGGGAATCAAAAAAAAAGTTTTTGATTCTGGGCCCATTAAAACCAAAAATTAAGAGACCAGTTAAAAGAAAATAATGCGTCATCAAATTGCAAAAAAGTTATTTTTGAACTTGCTTAGGCAGTATTTTTTCTTTACTGACGATATGTTGATTTGAAGCAAGCCAATCCCCAGGATTGAGACTGCAAAGAAGAAGAGACAACTTACTTGTAGATGTTCTCCGTGGATTCCACTGTTCCCTGTCGTTGGTTGAGACAGCGCCCCTTTACCCCTGTACGCGGGCGGGGGGCTCCACCCGTCTACCACACGCCCCACGACGGGGCACTGCCTCAGGAGGGCCCTCCATGCCACAGCCTCTCGCTACTCTCGCGTTGGAGGTCCAAGGTGGCTGCCTCGGATTCCTAGGAAAAAAGGTTTTATATTTTATATTAAGAACATTCCCAGGTAAAAAACCGGTATATCGAAAAACAAGTTTCACATTAATGGATATAAAGTGAGTTTCCTCAACTTTCAGTGTTTTGTGATGTTTCTCTATGTTATAGGGCCCTCCAGCTTGTTGACGTGAAAAAATATGATTACATCCTTTAAGGTTAGAAGGCCTAATTATTTTGTAGAGTATAAAATTTTATTTGTGGGCTTGATGAAACTCATCGTACACAATTCATTTAACTTGGGGGACGTTTATACATTATTGGATGTTAAGAGGTGAAAAAAATATGAATGGGAGGTTTGTGAAGTGTTTCTAACTTTTTTAACTTATTTCAAGTCATTGATTCAAGTACTTTACTATTTTCTTCAATTTCTTTACAACGAATACTACAAGATTGAGCAATTCTTAAACATCGGTGTCTGCTGTAACCATACCATATTCTGATACCAAAAACATGTGTTAGTAAACATCATCCTAAACAATAAACTCAATTAATATTGTATTAGTTTGTTTCATTTTTTTGTATTTATTTAACTAACCTAACTCACGCCAGGCAATCACGCTTCTCCAAGCTGGAATGCTGCATCTGTGGATCTCAAACTATCTACCAGAGACATATTCAGGGAGTTGAGTTCCTCTTTGGTCTGTTCTGTCAGCTGTGCGCCCCACATTAAGAGGGACTATCTGGGCTCACACCAACCTGAAAACACATTGATGATAATTCTAGAAACATGATTTCAGGATGCAATGCATAATATTAAAATGATTTTATAACATAGCATTACAGATAGCATAATTTAAGTGCTCAGTTTCAGCACTAAGTCTTTGCGGCGAGCAATCTTGATATCAATAATGAAGAGTTACCACCTATCATTAAAACTCCTATTATGTGACTTTTATCGAATATGTTATCTAAGCTACAATGCAAGCTCCTACCTGTCAGCTGAGTACACTCAAGCAAATTGAATTGTGGAAAAAATAATCTAGTTAAGTTATTACTCACCAAAAGTACTGTAGAAAGTTGACTGAAGTACTGGGTAGATAGATCATTATAATGTGAAGTGTGAAGTACTATAAGTGACATAACTACATTCTCAAATCCTCCATAAACTACAAAAGTGGAAAGAAGAAAAATACCAAAAACAAAATATAAAATATCATTTTATCATTTTTCCGGCCTGGGAATGATACATATGTTTTTGTTAGGTGAGTCTAAAGAAATACCCATAGGTTTCATCAGGGTTACAAAACAGAGGTCGCTTTGTAATGACTTTTTACACACAAAATTTATTTTGGATAGTAACTGAATAAGTAGAGTACAGGTTGATGATTTGCATCGCAAAAGAGATTGGGTCAGAGATAACTGCCCTTGCCGGGCATCTCGACGATGCGCAGCGTGGGGCCTGGGTCTCCTGCAAGGCGCTGGAAGGTAGCCTTGTGCTCCACGGTGGCCATGAGGATGTCCAGCTGCTGCTCCAGACACAGCGTCAGCCCTTCAGGGCGCTCCGCCATAGCGCAGCGCTCTTCCTGCTGCCACCTATCCTCCGCACCTTGCCTCCAGGGTGGCAGCTTAGCGGGCACGCACCACGGCCGTACGCACTCCGACTCGCAGTCTCTTATCATGATCTGGCAATGCACAAATTCATATTCTGATAAAATTATTTTTCCATTCATTAGTGACTTTGTCTGGCTTATACATATAAATTAATTATTTCGTTTACTAAGTGTACTTCTATTCACAAATAATCAAGTGTTCATTTTTTGAATATTTATTTTTGTTTTACCTGGTCAGTATCGCGTTGCAAGATCTGTCCCAGCCAGGAGTTTAGCTTATCATTATATGCGGGTACTCTCTACCCCCATGCACAGTTCCTCGGGCACTTCAGGAATAAATTGGAATTACTAAACCACGATACGGCTACATCGAATATTGTCTGCATAAAAGAGAATCTAGGTTTTATATCATTGTTAAGAAAGTATCAATGATATGGTATATACCACAGGTTAATTATAAAAAACACCGTTGTTAATTGAGAGGTTTTGTAGTCAAGTCGGTGATGGATATAAGCACTCCATCTCCACCAGGCTGTTTACTCTGTAACTGAAATAACAAATTAAAGCTCAAAATTAAAAAATATATGTCAACACCTATATAAAATGCCTAACATGATGTGTTTACATTAACTTAAACCTATGTTTGTGGCTAAACGGTTCTGATGGTGAAATAAATAATACCTAATTAATAAAGTGGAGGAAAATTTTAATAAAGAGGTTATAAACAGAAAATCGAAACAAGCTTAGAAAAAACAAAGGAAATTATAAGGGTGTCTAAAATTACTCTATTATTCATTTAAAAAAGCTACCTGCCGCAGTTTATCAAATGAAATTCCCTTATAATCTATGATAAATTTATAGCATAGACCTTGAAGGCTCCTTTACCACACAATTCTCAAAAAAAACAAATCATAAATTTGCTTATACATGTTGGACATTTGCGTTCAGTAAAACAATTCTATGCGATAATTAACAGTTGGTATGGGTTAATAATGTGATTATTAAACCGAATGAAATAGTGGCCACTGAGGTTCATGAGTGGCTTATTAGGACATTTTATTTCTGTATAAGGTATAGTTTTTATCAATCTAACTTAAATATACAAAAAATAATAAGACAATTCACTCATCTGTATCCTAATGCAAGGCTATTCTGTTGCCACCTCGTTCCACAACGAGGCAGACGCTGTTGAAGGCAGCCGTGATGCGGGATGTGATGGCATCGCGGACGGTTGCCTTTAGAGCCGTCCACAGGGGCACGGCACCGAGTCTGCGGGCTGCATGGTCCGACGTCAGCACTGAAAGCTCAGGGGCCAGCGTGCCCTCGGCGCCCCGTTTTGGTCACATGCAGCCTGACTCCAGCAGCCGGTTTAGTGTCTGTCACTCGGTTAAGGAATAATGAAATAATCAAGCTGAGAAGAAAGCTGTGTAACAGGTATAATTCCCTAGGTCAACATAATATACTTATTATATGTTTTTCTCATTAAATATTTAATACATGCTACTTTGGAATTGTTTGTTCGTTTGTTTTTTTTTTTTGTGGGCTATAAACAGTTAATACTGATCGTCGTTTTTTCATGTAATTTGTAACAAGTATAAAATAAGTAAAGATAACATTTATGACATTGGTTTTTATATATTAAATATGAGTGAGCATGGTAATTTCTTTTTTTGAAACATCACATTAAATTTGCCAATTCTTTTTTGGTATAGGTACAGATTTTATATTTATATAATGTCTATAGGTAATTACTGCATGGGTAGTTTTTTACAGGGTAGCAAACTTTTATCAACAAGTTTTATCGCAGTCATCAAAGGATATCAACAACAATTTAAAAAATACTTATTTCATTTATGACGAACTTTCTTTTTATTGTTTAATATATTATTTTATTTAATTCCTATTTTTTAATTTTATTTAATTATTTTATTTCAACTTAATTTTATTTACTTCCTAACAACTTAAAAGGCTATGGTATTTAAACATGTGCATACTTCCAGTTGCTGAATTTGGGCTGAGGACATTGAACACTGACTATCCAATCGGCCAAATAAATTCCGGTGTGTGTAGCGCAATAGGGACAATCGGTTTTTTGTGTTTGGAGCGAAGCAATGCTTGGCATCAGTTTAAAGAGACCATGGTCACTACCGATGCCGATAAGAGACGAACTAGAGTCATAGACGTCATAAAGCTATTCTCCAGCTGAAGTGGACATGGGTTTGGGTCATGTTGCACGCCAGAATGACAAAGCCGATGGACTAAGCGCTCTGCTGAGATCTGGAGGAGACCTAGAGCCTGCAAGGGAGACCTGAAGGAAGAACCGACAAGAAGATGCGGATGATATAAAAAAGTACTGCAGGATCCAAGATGGCGCTCGAGCCTGGACCGAAAGCAGAGGACCCAATATGGGGGAGGCTTTTGGGGGGGGGGGGTCAGCAGTGGGCGAACACATGGCTGATGAAGAAGAAGAAGAAGATATTATTTAAAAGAATGTGCATTATCTTTTTGCTACCTAAGTTTGTACGTCGTATTTATATGCTTAAGGATAGTATAAAAGTATTTAGAAAGGATACAACAGTTGGCAATCCAGGATTACCCAGCCAAGTTCCGAGGGGTATGGTTATAGAGTCGGAAATTCTTGGAGGCTGAAATGCAAATATAAAAAATTATCAACACAAATTAAATACCCTGAATGTCACTTACGTACAAGACAAACTATCACTGCTAATAGAGAAACTAACATTACATTTACTTATATTATAAATCCAAGCATCTTCTCATATGACGAGTATGAATATTACGTGTGAGTATGAATATTATTCATAAACAAAGACAACCTCTGTTGATGAAAACAAATACACACTGTTTATTTGTTAAGACTACAATGTCTTTACTACCACAATATTGGAATTAAAAAGATTATTTAAAAAACCTTATTTATATTTCTTAAGACATGCAGAACTGAAAAAGGAAAGGTTTTTTTGTATTTTGGTTTCATACAAGAAAGGAGAAAATATGTACTACAATAAGCCAGGTTCAATAAGAATGGTTTGACATATAAAGAGCAAGTTGCGGGATCATATTATCTTACGATAGTTGTGTTGCCATTAGTGATAGCCAGGGCCGCGAGGAGTATGCCCGCGCAGGTGCAGCCAGCAGTCGTGCAGCCGGCACAGGTCAATGCAGCCGGGAAATGTTGTCGCAGTGGCCCGCGATGGTGGTCCCAGCGTCAGCCAGCACCATGAGCGGGATCCTGTTGGCCGCCACGTCTTCAGCGATCATGCGCTGCAGCGCCGACACGTCCATCGTCTGATTAGAGCCTAACGGACACAAACATAAATGATTGGAAATTGACAACACTAAACAGAAAACACAAATTTCATTTTCTTCTACTAATCAGCAGATGATGGGCAATGTAATGTAGTCACAAACAGCAAAAATCACAATTTGTGATCATCCTACCATATCCGCTTGATTAATTGTCTGCAGTGGACGTTCAGGATGCCGGGAACCTGATATCTTGTAAACTAGGCAAGCGTTGTTAAGGTTCCCGGGAAGACATTACGAGAAGATACAGATTTAGTTTTCATCTACTAAATTTCAGAATAGAAGATAGGAACAGCAATATTTTGGATTGTCTTGCCGTCTGCTGTTGAATGACATGAATATCAAGTCCCAAGATCTTCATAGCTGTGTAGTCTTTAGTCACAGTGTTAATTTAAAAGTATGTTATTGTCATTAGAGCAAGACTTTCTGCTAATAATTATTTATATTATGTATATTCACGGTAGAGTCAAAATAGCCACTCATTATGTTTACATAGCAAAAGGTAAAGATCCCATTAGGTAGACATAAGTAATTTTTTTTGTTGACTTAAGTGTTCTGAACGAATTCATCAATAATGATGACTGTAATTAGATACATTATATAACATCCTGTTTATCTATACATATTCTTACAACTGTGGCAATAAATTCACATAAACCTAGGTATTGATGCAGAATGAATAAGTACAATGAATAATAATAATAGTAGACTTCTGAATTTTGAGAATAGGTGACAAGAATATTAGGTGTGCGGAGGTTTGACATCAACTGTTTGGTATCAACCGTCATCCGGCAAAGGCAATTCGGCTGGCTGGGCCTTATACTACATATGCCTCCTGAGAGCCTTGGAGGCAGTTTCTGGAATCTATATACTCCAAATAGGGACGGATATGGAATAATGATGATGACGATGAATAATTGCATTAGTGTAATTCTGTTCAAAAATGAAAACATTAATATAATGAATAAACAGATAATCATTTTTACATTACATTTTATGAAAGTGTCAATGTTTTTTGATTATTTGTGTTTGGGCAGTATTGTTTCTTCTTCAACGATATTATATAACATACCAAAGACTGTATTGACGAGGACTGGCCTGATGCAGGCCAACGGAAGGCGAGCTGCCGGCAGAGGTGCTGCACAACTCCCAAAGGACTGGCCACGGAGCTGTAGATGCACGGGAGCTGGCTCATGAGAGCTCCACCTGATGGGGAAACAAGGATATTATTTCAATAGTTTTTCCCAAACAAATTTATGAATAATTTTCCAATGTGTAAGACTGATCATCGTACTACAACTACTCTCCCTTATCCGAACCCATTGGTGCATAGGGCACTGAGTTGGCTTACCTTCATGTAATAAAAAATGATCAAGATACACTGCACTTGGTGTAACCAATGCAGTGCCCTATGACACCATTGGGTGGGGACATGGACATGGGAAAATTGTAGTAGTATTTCCAAGTTGGGTCTGCATGCTACAGTTACGGTGTAAACTGCTCATGGATTGCAGTGGTTATTCAAGTAAGCAATCTTATCACAAACATGGTTATTGTGTCCACTGCTATAATATTTCTTAGGTTTTTAAATTTATTTAATGCAGTACAATATACAGAGGCCAGCAGCTAGCAGCTGATCAAGTAGCTTGGAAGACCATTTGTAGATGTCATATGCTGCACATAGAAAAAAAGCATGTTTATCTCACTTGACACTAGTTATAAAATCTAGTGTGGTGAGTTATGTATTAAGGTAGATGAATTTTATTTCATATAAGAAAAATAGTTCAATTTCAATGGTGCGTGTAAAATTATTTTTCTAAAACACATAAAATTGACAGTTAAACTGGTTAGTACCAGAGTTATTAATCAAATAAATGAGTAACAACTAGCAACATTACTACTCTATTTAGAATTTGATAACATAATGCAGTTTTAAAACTATATTCTCAGTATTAGTCATGTTTTGTTTCGTTTGTACGTATTTACAGGTCACTCAAATATGTTTTACTTCGCTTTCAGCACCATGAGAAAATTCATACATGAAGATAAAAGATAACACATTCGTTTTAAATGCCACATGATCCGAAATTTAGGTAACATGTTTATGACAGTCATAAAACGTTATCTATAATATTATCAGACAGTTACATTTCGAACACTTTCATATTTCAAATAAATATGATACTAAACAACATTTAGAGTGTGTCCAAATACTTGTAGATAAAAACTGGAGTTCCCTTCCAAACTTTTCATCTCTGTTGAGATGTCAAATTGTAATTAAATATGATAAACTTACTTATTCTAAAAATCCAGAAAAGGATAAGAGTAGGTATAAGAGTATAATTAGCAAAAAAATCTAAATAATAAATGCATATTACTGTATTAGAATGGTTAGTACATTTTTCAGAATTGGTTTAACCAATTGACACATTATTTTATTTAGATGCCCTTTAGTAAGTAAATGTGCTAATTATTTGAATAAGTGATAGTGTACCCAATTTTTTTATTTGTATAAATAGAATTCCTTCCGTGTGCGTAGCATCTGCAAGACGTGGTAAGGTCTAGCTTATTTAATGTACAGCGCTATTGACATATTTTTCACAAAAATTACAGAGTGTAAATTATTAATATCCTACACTTTTTGTTTGAAAGAGGCCCAGCCCATTAAAATGTTAGATGAGTATAAATAGGTGTGAAAAAAAGACAGAATTAATTGGATCAACAGCAATAACTGTTATACTTACTGATCAATTTTCATCTAAATAAAATTTATAAAACTAGATAGTATTACTATTTAAAATACATATCATAGCTACAAAACTATTATCTTTTGTGGAATGAATTATGCAGGATGCGATAAAAACGCTGTAAAAAATTAAAGATAACTGCAACAATTGAAAAAATTTAATAAAAATATTTTTTTCTAATAAAATATCTTTTTTACTACTACTACTACTTTCCCTTTTCTGCACCCAATGGTGGATAGATTACTGCATTGGTAAACCAAGTGCAGTGAATCTTGATAGGATTATAAAGCTAGCAGGTTTTCTGCTTAAATAGTTTACACTAATCTGCACATAGCAGGTTTTCATACCAGTTAAGTAATAGTTACATTTATTAAACAATTACAATCTCCACTATTAAATTTCAAATGGTGTAACTCCAGAAATGTCAATTTTTTTTTTGTTAGTTTTCGATTAAAGCTTTACGCGGTAAAAAGGATTTGATTCCCATAAAATTTTTACTAATCTAAATCACAGATGGGGCGAATAATGTTACTCCACATAATTAACAAAACTGTGATATTTTTTATCTCTTCTGTGAAATTGCCCAATTTGGAGTTAGTTATTACTTGTATTCATATTTTTTTCTCCTTCAAAGAATATTAGGCTTACCTCCTTCTTCTAAATACCGGGGGTACTTGTAATGTAGCATTAACCTGGTTACTTTTACTAGACCTTCGAGTTGGTCGTGGTGATAACAAGCATTGCAGTCGACAAACCTAAAAATTAAATCATGTTTCATAAGACAACAGAACTTTTCAAGTACCTTTTAGTTTGTGATTCTAATTTTGAATAAAAAACATAGGATGAAAAAAGCATTTTCCTTGCTGGCTTTATTTTGCACTAATATGAATATTGTTTAATATAATTTGACCAAAGATTTAACTATCTTTCGATTGATATTTTGACTAAATATGGCAAGACTAGTACTATAATGACTAAAGGCACTTAACTAACCTGAATAAATGACAAAGCCACCGAGTTGTGTCTGTGTTGATGCGAGCACTCAACTTCTGGAGATGGCCCCTTTCTAAACTGCCAGCATAGGCTGCGATACTGTGAGACATCACAGAGATCTTGGCTATGTGATTGAGGGTTGGAAGGGCCAGGAACCATCTTCATCATTAGGATCACTCTTAAACACCAGATCTTCAATTGTTTTCATTATGTCTTCCAAGGGCGTTTCTTCAGGGCCTAAAAATCCGGTGCTCTGTTTACGCAGAGCGGTAGGAGACCTCTCTCCTAAGCCAGCCCCTGCCTCTAAACGTTCTATCACTTGAGACACCTGAAATTCCATTTCCCCGAGAGGCCGGCGCTCCTGCAAGAAATTCGTAAGGGTTAAAATAAACATTAGCGGCAATACGCGATGATGAGCGGAAAATACGATACACAGTCTAAAAATGCGTAACAAAATATTTTACCACTTCCTTATCACCTCCAGAGGAATCATTTTCCATTATAATTGTCTTTTTGTTTGCTAAAACAGATTCCTCCGCCATCGTGGCAGTACTTGAAATTGTAAACGTCACTATGTTTGTCAAATTGTAAATAAAAGAGGACGCATTGAGGAACGTCTGTCGCTTTATTGGTTTTTGTTTCCGGATACCATTTACAAAATCAGCTGATTTTCCCCACTGGCCTGCCAACATAACAAACATAATTTCTAAAACCTTTGTTTCGTGCAAGGACGGGTGCCGGTGTGCAATTCCTGGCGTTTATCGAATTTTCTGTCAGATCGTGCCCTCGACCTGGCGGGGTTTGTCCAGCTCAGTCCTGATCCTACGAGGCCAGAACCTATAAGGTAAAAATGATTATTTTTGTATTATTGTTTCATATATTACGCCTTATTTGAAAATAAAAATGTATGAATTTTCCTTCTGCGCAGCGAGAGGATAATATTTTGCTGTCTGATATTGTAAATTTATGGTTCATTCCCGGGACTTGCAAAAGGGTCTGGAAAACAGCTGATGCGAATGTTTTGTTGCGCCGTTGCGCGCGATGTTCGCCAATGAAATAAAACCCGATCATATATACATATATTTTTAATGTTTGTGTTTTTTTAATCCATATTGTTAATTGGGTCATCGTAAATAAGTTAAATTGTTTGTAGGCCACAGCATGCCTGTGTTTCTTATGCCATTTGCCGGGTCCGCGGCTGCACTCTTGCCTGCATTGCATTTTCTTCGGTTGCTACGCCGGTCACATTCAGGAACATTCCAAGCAGAAAAAGCACTTTCTGTATGTGGACCTATCGCATGGGAACGTCTACTGCGCACAATGCCAGGATTATATTTACGATAGAGAACTGACTGAAATAGGGAACATTAATAAAGTACAGGAAACGAAGTAAGTTAAAAACAACCTTTTATATAAATTGCATGGTTTTCTTTTTTCCCATTTTGTTCTTACGTGCACTAATCTTATTTTTACCATTACTTTCTTTTCACACTTTTAAATCACTTGTAGATATATTTTATTTTGTTATTTCGTGCTCGTCTATTTACTATTATTATTTATATTGTGCACACCAATTGGTGCGTAGGGCACTAATATGGTGTATTATTCATGTAAAACAATATTATTTTCTACCAATAATTATCTCAATATCACCTTAAAATTTCCCCTAGAAAGAATGTTTCCCTGTGATATTTTGTTTGTTCCACTTACTACTACTACTACTTTCTCTTATCCGCATCTAATGGTACATAGGACACTGCATTGGTATACCAAGTGCTGTGAATCTTGATCATGTATTACACAAATGCAAGATAACTTATGCTTTACCACCAGTCACATGTGAAATATTTTTCATGTAAAAAACCACTAACTTTTTCCCATTGACCCCGTCGGGAATCGAATCCACGACCTCATGCATGCTAGACCAATGTGCTATCTCAACGCTACAAGGTGGAGTAAAAAAATATTTCAGAAGTTCAATATAAATAATCGTACCAAGACAAGATAAGAATATTTATTTCATATTGGATTGTTTAGCTACTAAGCATTAAATTTTGCTACACACTCAATCAGAATGTCCAATTTCATTCTTTTTTTTAAATGTTGACATAAAAAAAATTCTTAGAATATTGTTGAAGCAAGTGTAATTTAGAAGTAAAATGTAGAATAATTATGGATATTTGTTTTCAGCTCTTGTGACAAATTGTCATTTTCTCCAAACCAGTTAATTAATCTAAATCTGTATCTATTGCTGTGAAATTAATTAAGTTTAAGTTTTTTTCTTATATCACTTGGTTAGATATATCTACAAAAAATCTTACCTTGGGAGCTATATTGGCATAGCAATTGCTTTTTATCTTGATTTTATGTACAAGAAGGTAAGATGATACAAAATATAATCTATATATATTTTTGGATGCAGTTTTTCCAAAATTACAAAAAAAGTCGAAATAAAAAATATATTGTTTCTGTCATGTAGGTACTAAAAATTTCATTCCAAATAATGAAAATAAAAATATTTACACTTACCATATTTTTATAATAGTGTTTTGATCAGAAGGTATTAATTTAGCCAATTAAATAAAAAAAGGCCAATAATTTTGGTAAAATTAACATTATTTTAGGTACCTTCCTAATATTGCAGTATAATAAGTTGATTATATTAATTTTTAAACTATGATCTGGCTAAGTTGCTATCAGGCTGTAATAAAAAGTCCAAAAAAAAAAATTTTATTTTTTAGTTGTGATTCTAGTTATCAAACAAAACAAGATATTAACTCTAAACGAGGCCACATCATTATAATAAAAAAAATCATTTAATTAAATTAGCATGTTTTTTAAAATTAATATTTTAATTTTAATTATTTTATGTTTAAATTTAACATAAAATTCCAAAATAACTGAACTTATTTTCTTAAAAGTTTTTTGTGTTAATAGTAAGTTATAGGGTGACCATTCGTATCAGTTTTACATGGTTGTCCTTATGTATTTAAACCTTCTGATAATTAAACTATCAAAACATTAATAAATCAACTGCTTTTATTATTCTAATGACGTTTTCAAAATTTTCATGTTGAATTCACAATTTATTATGTTTGCATTGAGAGTAACAAAAAATGGGTTTATTTTTCAATGTACTCATGAAACTTTTTAACAAATTGTCTTTTTTTGTTATCACCTATGTGTATTTGAAATATTGGCACTAAATAATATTCAAATAATTATTATTCTGGGGTTGATGCTGTAACCATGTTTTGAAATTTTAAATTGTTTGTCAATAGTTTTGAACTCCCTGCAATGTTTTATTTTTATTGTCTCTTAGACTGAAAGTCATAGTCGTAAAGTCAATCTCAGCTGGGATCTAAATATGCTTTCGATTCAAATTAAAATAATAAATATTCTGAATTGAGCATAAATTTATTTCATGATTATGACTTTCAGCCTTAAGCGCACTTTATACGGGAGGGAAAACTGAACAGAAAAAATTGTGAAGAAATTATGCAACGCGTAAACTGTATGAATATTGAATGGTTGGCGCGACGTTTGGCTGACCTGACAGTTGATGTTTTTATGTGAATGTTTAAAGAGATATTGATGTATTGAATGCTTTTAAACACGTAAAAAACAAATAACATATTTACATTATTAACTAGGTTAACAATTTCATTAAATATACATTTAACTTCGAACAAAAATTTTAAATGGTCTTATGAAATTAACCCTAGGAATCGTATATTTTTAGAAAATTTTAATGGAAACACTCCTTCTTCTTAGTGAATTCTTGTTCGAAGATATTAAGTGTGTCTTTTGACAGACTGTACAGTTTTTGGTCCCGTACAATGCGCATTACTCCCCTGTCCTGCTTTGAATATGTTTTTTTTTACTTAAATAAATATCGTCATTATTACGTACAAAAATTATGTTCCATTATGAAATTTAAAAATAATTAAATAAATGTTTGTTTAGTTGAGTTGGCAGCCTCCGTTGTATGATTAAGACGGTTAATGATTCGAAGGTTCCGGGTTCGAATCCTATTGTGGTGTTGTTGTCCTCTGTTATTTAGCTCCTGGCCTGTGTTGAGGTGGTTAAAAATAAACAAATAAAACTCCTTATAATATATTGTATTGATTCTTTTATTTTTCAAAAAGCTCTCAATCTTACATCATGAATACGTACATCTTTTGATACTACGTTTTTTTAAATTGACAATGACGATAATAAGAAAAAGTATGAAATAACTCTTATGAAATTTCTGCAGTTCATGTTATATCTATCAGTATTTGATTAAATTTAATATCCTTATCCTTAACTAACCTTATTAGAAGTTATTAGTTATTCATAAACAATTAAATTGGTTATTATTGATATCTCAACAGAGACAGAGAAACTCTGGAAACGAATGTGGGTTATCTAGGCGTTTACAGGGCTTATGACCTGTCATTGGCTGGGTTAAGTGGCCACTTGATGTATTACAACATTCCCCATTCCGCCCATCATCTGACAACCATTCTACACTATCTTCTCAACAGGTGTCACTATAGGGAAAAAATATAAAAAATCTGTCAAAAACACATCTCGCATGTGGATTCTTCTGTACAAACTCAACATATATACAAGTTTCAAAAATTTGTCATACATGGTTGTCAGATGATGGGCGGAATTGGGAATGTTGTAATACATCAAGTGGCCACTTAACCCAGCCAATGACAGGTCATAAGCCCTGTAAACGCCTAGATAACCCACATTCGTTTCCAGAGTTTCTCTGTCTCTGTTGAGATATCAGTAATATCTGATATCAGCCCAGCATGGGGATAATCCAGTAATTTGTCTACAAGTATTTGTATTCGTTCAAAATGTTGTTAAAAATTTAATTGGTATTGGAGGTATGTCATTTGTCTCATGCATTTGAACATTATTTTAATCGGGCTTATATAGTATGTACGGCATTACTCCTAAAATTATTGATGTGTTAAAAATGTACCTACCTGCATCTCTTTTCTTATTGTTTAAATGGTCACCCTAGTAAGATGCTACGTAATTGATCGTTAGCGGGGTTTATTTAATCAGTGGAAAAGTGTTATTGAACTTGCTAGGTCGCTGGGGATGAGCGCCCCCTACATGCCGTGGATCCCCAACCAGACCGAGGTGGCGGCCCTACGCAGGCTGAGGAAACGCAGGGTGCTCAGCCCTAACACCACCATCGGCCTCCGGGGGCTGCAGAACCTCGGCTCCACTTGCTTCATGAACTGCATCGTCCAGGTACCTAGAATTCTGTTTTATTAAGAGGGCACTCTGCGACCTCGGCCGCTTCTCCATAAAATCGTGGTTCTCGATTTTCTTCCTGGAATTTAGCATTAGATCAATGATTTTTTTCACAAGAGTTAGATATTTAGTGTTGGCATCTTCTAAGTTTTTTGGATATGTTATTTGTTAAAGGAGGTATATAAATTATTTTAAAAATAAGACAATACAAACATTCTTTTGGTCGATCATTGCTTTAGTGCTAAATTTTTAGAGAGAAAATCGAGGAATACTATTGTATAGAAAATCGGCCATGGATCATGCGACAGAGGATGCTCTTAAGAGTTGTTTTTAAATGTTTTTACCTAACCTGACCTATCATTTTCCTACAAGCCAAGCGTCCCAGCCAGATGAGAAACGCAACATTTTAACAAATATTTTAACAAACAATAACTTATTTTCTTGTTTGTTTGTTTTGTTATAAACTTATTTCGCTTAAAATTTAAATAATGAAGAAAAATTGTAGCAGTATTTATTTCAGAACTGGAGGGGTTTCTCTGCCTTCAATCCACCATAGAAGCCAAATAAACTTTCAATTGAAGTTGTTAATTAACTCTGTATTGTGTACACATGTCAAAGTAAAAATGTTTACAGAATTTTCAGTGTGTTATTTTTCCCTCAGTATTTGAATCTTAAATTTTATGCCGGTCCTCATCCACCAAAAACATTTGATGAAATTTAATAACGCAAAAAATAGATTTTTTAACATAGCAGTAGGTAAAGGCAGGGTACATAAAAACTTTATTTTCATGTATAATATTAATTATCGAGCAGCTTTCAACTTGGTAGGTAGTTGTTAAATTAATCCCTAATATAATTAATACAATAAAATTTACATACTAGAGTGCATTTTCATTCCTATTTTTACTACCAATAAAACATGTCTGTGATATTGTTGTATGATGAAACTTATTCCTTTATGAAAATGTTTTTACTCTAAAAATTCATTTTAACATTGTATTTATTTTACCATTTTTTAGGCTCTCATCCACACGCCTCTTCTGAGAGATTATTTTCTCGGGGAAAAACACAAGTGTAAGATTCCATCAGGTGGCCCGGGCAAGTGTTTAGTTTGTGAAGTGTCCAAGCTCTTCCAGGTAATTCTTGACAAAACTGCTTCGTAGTATTTTCAAAATTTGAGGTTATTCAAAATATGTAGGTACTTACTAATTGTATTATCAGATAAACTTATGTAATGCTACCTTTTTTAGGAGTTTTATTCAGGATCGAAAACTCCTCTGATACTTCATCGCTTACTCCATCTCATCTGGACCCACGCACGACATCTCGCTGGATATGAACAACAAGATGCTCATGAGTTCTTTATTGCTACACTAGATGTCTTACACAGGTATCACTAAAATAAAAACTCAATTTTTTGAACATATCTCTGTTAGGTAAAAGCGTAGATTTAAGATGACTATTATTTTTGGTTTCTATATAATTTTATTGTTATTTTCCAGACATTGTCGAAACGGAGTGGATGAATCAGAAGAGAGGAGAGAGGGAACTCGGTGCGACTGCATCATTGATCAAATATTCACTGGAGGATTGCAGAGTGACGTGGTTTGCCAATCATGCAGTGGAGTTTCCACAACCATCGATCCGTTTTGGGATATATCTCTAGATGTCGGTGGGCCGGGGTCGTTACAAGGATGTTTGGAGAGATTCACTCGTGCTGAACATCTTGGTGAAACTCTACCAATCGTTGCAAGCTTTCATTTAAAACGCTTTGAGCACTCGAGTCAGATCGATCGGAAAATCTCAACTTTCATTTCATTTACGACTGTATTTGCTGTATACTGTAACATAAGAACTGATTGAATCGGAGAAGACTCCAACTGGGCCTTGTGTTCCTTTTGACCAGACAATGAAATTGTCTGACATCCACGCTAGGGAATATTTTCTGTGTAACTTCCCTGTATTCTGTGTTTCTCCCAGCTTGTTCTCTACCCCCTGTCCAAATGTAATGACTTAAGACTATGTTTATGCTATCTAAGATCTAATACTAAACCTGAGTTTTTCCATCGATCAATGTTGTGTTATATCTTTTGTACTTGTAAAGAAAATATTTTAAATCATTTACTTGGTTATACATAATATTATGTGTTCTCTATTTTTTCAACGATGACTGAAGATTTATGTCAATTTTATACGAATATTGTATTGTTTTTATGAGGTCCGTTTGATGAATAAGTATGGATGTAGGATGCTTGAGGTTTGAAAATTCAGTATTAAACATGACTATTGATGGTTGAATTGACAGGTTATACCTAATAACTCTTTGTAATGTTACTTGTAAAATTCACGCAGGTCCAACGTGTATTGTTCAGAAGGGTCAGGTGATGGTGTTGTTTTATTCTTGTAGAAAGACTGCAAACTAGCCTTGAAGGATATAATATTATTATGTCTAACAGATAATGCATTAGACTGTTAATTTTTAAATATAATTTCACTTTGAATACATCATGGTAATACTGGAAATGTATAGGTATAAAAACACTATTGTCATTGTATATATCTGCCGGCATTTAGTCACCGGCACCTGATTGACTCCAAGTGGATTGTTGTATCAATTATTAGAGATTGGAAACGTTTTTAAACGTAAATATAATGATCAAATTTACTATAAGGCAGAGACTGTCATCCACACGTAGGTAAATTTCTTGTAAAGTATTTAATTTTTTATATTCACGTAAACTATTCTAAGTATTCATTAAGTTCGATATTTGTATTTTTTTCTCTACGTTTTCTGTGATAAAGATCTGATATCAAGCTATATTTTCTTTTGTAAAGTACATAGTATAAATGTTCATTTTTTCAAGTAAGACATTGTTTGAATTTTTCCAATGAATGTTGAATTGATGTTAACTACACACTTTCTCAATAATGATATTACTGAGTTAGGAATCACATTTTAATCACTAAGCAACGATTCAATGAATTTCGTAAACTTGTTCTCTGTTCTGACTTCTACATTTGTGACATTCCATACTCGTGGTACACATATTATACAGAACAGGTCTTTTTAGTAGCTCTTTATCCATTGCGTGTTAAATCATTATTATATCTAATCTAATTGGTATCAAATTATTGTATATTCAATATCACACTTATGAATGTATTCTAGAAGTTGTTTTTATTTACCAAATCACAGCTTTTTATCATGTTTATTTAATTAAGAGGAATTTTTTAATTCATATTTTAGGTCCACAGCAACTGCAGTGTAAATCCCTTTATAAATTATTTACAATTTGGTATTACATCACAAACATACTAAAAAAATATTTTTTGCTGTGGCAAATAGCAAGATCATTATTTTTTTATTTTCCCATTAGATCATTTGGCATTTATAAAATAGCTTGTTTATATGTAATCATATTTGAATACTTTTAAATTAAATATAAATGTTGACCAACAGGTAACTAGATATTCGGTGTTAAAAAGAAGATAAATAATCAATGGATGTTTTTATGTGTAATTGCCACTAATTTACCATAATTATTATTGGGATCAGTGTCTAAAACTATTTATTCAACTATATATCTCATAAATTTAAAACAATGAGCTTCACGTGAAATTGAATGTTAATAAATGTCAGCAGAAAAATAAAGTGTGTTTCATTTCAGAGATCTTCTTTTACTTTGAAGTTTAAAATTATTGCAGAAGATTATGACTGTTAGATCCTGTAACTTGAAAACAGTCTCGGTTGGTTGCAAAACTGCCTGGTCAAAAATCCTCCATTTTTTAATAGCAATGATTCCTACTCCAAATTTGGATTTTTAAAATAGTTTATATTCAGAAAAATTGATGTCAGTCCCTTTTATACTATCCTCCTTGAAGTTCAAAATTGCTCCATTCTTTTTCTCATGATTCAACATGATTTTTCAATTTGATTAAAATCATGTGCAATAAAAAATCATGTTGGGCTTGTTTAAGAGGGGTACCAAAGCTGAAAAAATATTGTGTTTTGCCCTATCCTTATGGCATAAAACCGACCTATATATGACACACACACACCAAAACACACAAAATGTGGCTGCAAAATGACTTTTTAATACGGAAAAGTAAGGCTAATAAAATAAAAAATCTAGCACGCTAATTCCCTAGAATTTGAACATTGTGCTCTTTAGTTATATGAATTATTTTTGTTTGTACCCTTTAGTTATCCTGACGATTGAAAAAATAAAGGCGCCCTCTTTTTTCCCCATGGAATTCATAGCCTTTTTTTTAAATTGGCGACAAAATTTTTCTAGAATATAGTTGAAGTATATGTGATCTCAAATTCGGAATGTCATTTTAAAAACACCTAAATTTCTAGCGCTGGCTTACGGTGGAGCCTTCTTAATATCTAATATAACAGTTCTACAAAACAAACTGCCACAATCAATAAGTCGTGCCATTTGTGATTTTTATACAGGACACTGTAAAGCAATGAAGTGAAACAAAAATTACAAGTAAAATGATTTTAATAATAAATATTTAGTTTACGTCAAAACATTTTTTACATAATATTCTAGAATATAAATGTATCATGAAAATACGATACTAAGATAAACTTGAAAACTCTACATAGAAACGTTGATGAGTGTAGCAACTAACATTTTTTACTTCCAGTATTTCAAAAATATCGTATTTGAACACTGGGCTTATTATATTGTTATCTGTGTGCAAATTTAAAAACATTTTTAAAGCAGCTTTACTTTTCTTCGGTTGCGTTGGATAAAGTCTTTGCTTCTTCTGCTTCTATTTCTCTTAATCTTGCTTCAATGTCCTTGACATCTTTTCCATTATCAATATTATACTTGTAAACTAATAATAATTGAGTTTTCTCTAATTCTGGCACAGACACAAAAAGTGACTGGTTCAATTTTTGGTCAATGTCGCTTTCTTCACGAAAGACGCAAAAGTAAAGTAGGAATATAACTGTGCTGAGGAGGATTACAGGCGCTTGATACCACGGAACATCGGAATCTGGTCCTCTGCGATTGTATTCCGCTTTCCATTTGGATGCCTCGCTGCCAAAATACGGAATTGGCGCCTTGCTAACACCGTCTTCCTCCTTTACCGATGACATCAGACGCACAGAAACATCGCGATTTGTAAGGACCCTGGGCGCAACAGATCTAGAAACACATACATGAACTTGAATGTTTTTACGAAGGCTTGCAAGATGGGTAATACTTATTAAATTGTAAGCTTAATTACTCACGCATAAACTTTTAAAAAATCTTACCTTACTGCGGCACTTAAATATCTCATAGAATTCAAATTAACCGCTCGTAGTAGCATATTTATTTAAGACAGTATTCCCCTAGAATCTCAATAAATTAGCGTTTTGCGTTTTATTTACTTGGATTAAAAATAGTGCATAACCATAACCTTAAAATTTTAATAAAAAGATCTGATTGACAGGTGACATAAGTAAACAGTGTGGACCAACATAATAAAAATAGCGAAAATCCTATGTAAAATTGTTGTTGGTTTTCGTAGGGATGGGTATTCAATCGCTATTTTTATTGTACACATGATTTTAGGTCCTGCGGCTGATTTGTGGGTATTTACGTAATTTTAATATTTTCAAACGAGCATTAATTAATAAAAATATGAAAAGCAAAATATTAATTCAGTAATATTGATCACTAATATACCTACATTCAAATATACGTCGATCCCGAAGTTGGTACTTACATACAAGCATTTATCCATTTTGGATAAACAATACTATCATTAGGTAGATTCGAAAATTTCACAAACTGCTTCCAAGCTAAAAGCGATCGGCCGCTAGTTTCTACACGCCTTTCCAAGTCAGGTCCATGTCCCGTAGTTTTGAAGAAAAACGCTGACAAATTGTCAGTACGGTCAGTCACGTTGTCACGTTGAGGTCTAGGACGCTGCAGGAACTTTGTATTAGCAGGCTAATTTATAAAGCGCTGTTTTTCTATGAAATCACTTCAAGGGCGCTGAAACTCACCTAACAATAAAATAATATAATAGTGATACTATCACCCTCGGAAGACATTAGTAAAAATTGGGCAAATTAAAAGTTAGGTACCTAAATACATAAATATTTATGCATAGTATAGCTTAAAACATCGATAGCCTGATTTCTTACCGTAAATTTAATTCATGTGAAAGAAGAAGAAAGAAATAGTACTTACAAATTGAAATATGTGCAAATATCATAAGATTGCATAGATTTCTTTTTTTAAAAAAAAAAAAAAAAAAATTATAATAATAATAATAAAAATGCGTAGCTTTTTAGGCCAAAACTGTCCAAATTATTTAATAATCTTACTACATATCTGGAGTATTATAATAGCATATATTTATATACGTATATACTTAAAAGTGACTTACACAATACAAAATACAAAAATTATTCAAATACCTACACACGCTGATCTTGATATGTTTACTAAAGAAGTGCCCTAAGCACCATTAGGTCCACTTCAGCAAAAGGAAAGGAGATAATTAATAAAATAAAATACCCTATTCCTCATGGGGATAAAAGTAATGATCATCATAACCACTTGCTCTATTTAATTATTTTTTTTAAACCCCAAATATAAAAAAATATTACAAAATTGCTAGTAAAATAATATATGTAACACCTACGAAAAATTTCGTATTTGTTTGTCGATGTGTACCACGCATGTACATTTGTACATGCGTTACCATGGTGAAATAAAATATTGAATCAATCAAAATCTAAATTTACGTCTCGATTATTTTTCCTAGAATATTAGTATTATTACAAACATTGATAACAGTGCCTATATAATAATATTTATTGACATCACTGACCCGAAAAATGGACGAAAACGGGTGCATCGACAGGCAATGGCCAAGTAAACGGATTGCACCGGGCGGACTATTCCATCAACCGAAGGTTACATTTGTCAAGTATTTTCCTCAATGCTGTTGAAAAAATATACAAATTTGTGTAATGATATTTGGAAATATATCATCACTCTCAAATAATCCCCTATTTTGCTGACGTGCAATAATAACGGACGGCCTCCATTATGCACTACACAGTACTCGTAATCATCTTTCAAATAGATTCAATTGACTCTTATCACGATTTCTCCATAAATATTTTTAAATTTCCATAAATTGTAATTAACTAAATAATCGATATAATATTACAATTTTTTTTCTTCATTTTTTATGATTGTAGATAAAACTTCTTATTCTCGTTCGATTATATTCGCTCCCTGTGTGGAGCATAGCATCAACAAACTGTAGGTACCCAATCTGTATCGGCTGCCAGTTTACACAGACTGCCGTACAATTTATTTATAAATAGCCGTAAATCTGCTTTCGAGAAAAACTCAAAAACTTTTCAATTCAAACAAGTAAATTGCAATGATATTCATGAAAAAATTCATGATTATGATTTACTATGAGAAAAAAGCATAGTATATAAATTTTAAAAACAGTTTCAAATTTGCATGAGCAAGCAAAAAATTGTCCACTGCAAAGTGCTACTTTTGAAATTAAATTTATCCAATCTTCCAATTAATTGAACTTCCGTCTGTTGCCTCATCTATGACATGTGTTCTTTACAAAGTTAAACCACCGCACACCTAATATTCTTCTAAGACACCTATTCTCAAAACTCAGAATCCGGAATAAACACCACTTACCTGTTGAGTTAATATGTAAAATAATACCTACCTGACGATAATAATTCCTTTTATTCACAAAATCGAATTTTTAAATAAATAAGCGCATTGATGGCGGACTCGACATTTAATTTTGTGATGCAAGGAGATAGAATTTCGAAAAAAATAATTTTATTGTAAAAATCTAAAAGTAAAACTATTATTTCTTTACAGTTTTGATGGACGAGGCCAAACTGACGCTGAGTCAGAGGAAGAAAATGGATTGGTGTCTTAGATCTGGAAATACATTGAACGATATCCCTGAAGATGATTCGAGAAGCAAAAGCGCCCAAAACGTTGCTCTCGTAAGACCGAAAACTTCAAGAAGAAGATCGTTTTCAGTCATCAAAAAATCCGGAGACTTGGAAAGAGAAACGTATGTTATGAAATCATTTATCACTTTATCGGCGAACGAATAAAACAATATCTTATTACTGTGTAATATTAGTAAAGCTCATGCTAATTATTCTTTTTTTCGTACTCAATTTTGTCAATTGGAAAACCAGTAGAGTTATTACTTTATGTTTATTGTAAAATGTCTTCAAATAAACTTCTGTAAAAAACACCACTTTAAAATCAGCTATGAGATAACACGACAGTGTGTGGATTTTCTCAAGTGTTACTAAGTTTGCCTATACTTAGGCGTATGTGCGACTATTGTACATAAATATTACCGATGTAAAAAAGAATAATCGTAAGACATTTGGACACGGCGTTAAGTTAATAATATACTTTGTTTCATTTCATAACTTATAGAATCAATTTTTTCAAGACTTCATCAGAAATACCTAAGCTGTCGAACGTTTTGTAAGCAGCGCAAGATGGAGATTTTCCCGAAAAGTTACTTAGTTTGCCTAGGCTTAGGCGTAAGCGTGGCCAGCCCAAACCTATCTATGAATACAATAATACAATACAAACATAGTAGGTAGTTAACTTTTGGGTTCTTTATTTATCATTTACCAATTTTTCCATTAGATTTAAACCATCAAAGAGAGTTACAGACCGTGAGGTTGTAAAAAAGCATCTACAAAATATAATGGAGTTTGGGACTGACGATGATGGTGAGCCACCCATGGTTAAATTGAATCCAGAAAGATTAGTGAAGAAAAAAGCTTTGCCCTCTAAGATGGATATGTTACACGAACGTAAGTGAATTTAATTGCAATAGTTATTTTATCTCCCCCCTCTAAACTTTTGAAGGATGTTTTGTTCAACTATTTTTTTTATATATTTTCAGTTCTTACCCAAATCCAAGAACGTGAAGAGTGGTTGAGAGATATGGAAGCATTAGGAGAAGGGGCGAAACATCGCGAAGTGATAGCTGACCAAATCGCTGAACGAGTAAGAAAAATAGATGCCCTCAAGGTTTTGTGTATTGATGATGACCCGGGCGAAGGAGACTTAAAGCCTGAATCATCTAAAATACGTCAAAGCAAAATGGAATCCAAAAACAGCAAGGAATCATCAAAACGCGATATATCAACAACTGCTTCTGATGATGCCAAAAGAGTTGATGAATTTGGTACAAAACCAAGCCAGGGTTCAGAATTGGTAAAGGGTTCAATGTCTAGAGCAGATGAAATCAAAATGCGACAAGCGAAAATTGATTACCTAAAAAAACGAATAGATAAAATCAATAAGAATTGTAACACGGGTGATGAAAATATTAAAGAATTTATCATTAATGGGATCTCCTTGTGTAGCTTCAGAGAGATCTGCTCGGTCCAAAACGTCGTCCGCTCAGAGTCGAGTTCAAACAAATCGGTCAAATAAGAAATGAAAAGTTGATGATATTGATGTTCATTTTACCATAATTATTTTAGTGTATTCGCCTTTTAACATCTTATTTTTAATATTGATCTCATTGATCTGCATTATAATATGCCCGTTTACTATTAATATCAGAATTCTTAAATGATTATTTTATAAATACTAATACATACATGCTATTTTACATTTTGTGAATATCCAAAATGTTTATGTGTTGTAATTTAATATTATGTCCCTATGGTTTTTTTAATTTATTTATGTTAATAAATTGACATACGTATGGAAAATGTTCCATTTATTTTATCTTTAAGTTTTGCCACAAAAACCTACATAGTTTAGGAGATCCAGCAACTTTGTCTAACGAAACAAATAAAGATAGAAAAAACATTAGCAAATTTATCATCGAAATAAGTTTTCCGTCAAATAGACAAAAGACACTCCAAACACTAATTATTTATTAACAGTGGCAATACAGAAAACAAGAATAATCGTGTGGAACAAAAGCTAATAATTAGAAATTTTTCATGCGAATATCTCTCTTTATATCTATAAAATTAATGGTGATACATTTCTAGACACTAGGGTAGTAAATACAAAAGAGTAGAAACTTACTATTTTAGATACAGAGCTACCTAACATAGTCAATAAAAGCATTTTTTTAAATGGAAAATAAAATAAAATAAATATACAATATTTTTTATTACTTTCATTCGGCAACCCGTAATTAACGTTTATATGAAATTCAATAATATTTTTATTGATCACGTAAGGTACCTCGGTAGAAATTTATTTGTAATTGTAGGAGAGGAATTAACACTCTAATGTGTCATTTACTGACTACACCCTACGTACTTAATATAATTGGACATTTCCTCATGCAAGGCAAGGTACATAGGTAAGCAATAGGCATCTAAGTACATAATAAATATTACACATATTACTCGCATCTACCAACCGGATGCAAGTTGTGAGTGATCGTATCAAATCAATCGGACTGCGATACTCCAAGTGTATTTACTGATAAAATATAACGTGCATTCTTCTTTAAAGTGTCATCTTTACATTTCAAGTTGTTTTTAACGTCATAATAGATGGGGCTTGTTTATACGAGGCAGTAATAATATTATGTAGGTGCAATAAATACATAGGTCGCAAAAAACCACACATAATATGAAACTGAGCTATTCCCCCAAGTTATTTATCACACCAAGGGAAAGATATAAAATATTACAATTACAATGTGCATTCCTCAAATCACCTGGAAAAAAAAAACCGTTCGCCCTCATTCGTAGAAGAATGAAGTAAAAATTAATACTTGTCCGCCAAGTTCAATCCAAGCCAATACTTCGCTATTTAATTTCGAAAAATTAATTATAAAAGAGTAGGTACGTATATTTTTTAATGCGCGTTTTTTTGTGTTTTCAGTATAAATTGTTGATTGAAGATTGAAAAAAAATCATAGTTCAGGTACATAAATTTTATTGGAAACCAAAAATTATTAATTGCACCTACATTCATGTATTGTGTAAATTCAGCATTATCTCTTTACAAAAAAAGTTAAATTAATGAAGTGCGTATCTTTGGATGAGAAGATGGCGACCCTTATCCGCACCCAATGGTGTATAGGGCACTGCATCGGTACACACAAGTGCAGTGTATCTTGATCCTTTTATTACATGTAGGTAAGATGATCAGTCTTACGCTTCAGAACCAGTCCAAGGCGGACATTAATATTTTTTGTCGACGACTACAAATTGCTTAGAAATATTCTGTATTTCAGCATCTAACACCCCCTTGAAAGTTGTAAAAGCGTTGTATGTATCAAATTGCGAGCTGCAACAATGATTCACTTGGCATAAATATTTAGGAACAGTAGTTGATCAGAGAGTTGTTCATTCTAAAGACATTGTTATCAATCCAAATACGTTTTATGTTTAACAAAACATTATAATGAAAAAATCACGGGATTATTATAGTGTCGGCATTTTGGTATTATTCTATGTTATTTGCTGCTCATTTGCACTACTTAAAGTTTGCCCAACTGATGAAAACAGGTAAGTTCATAGAAGTAATTATGTTTTATACTTTTTGTCCGCTTCGTGGTGTGGAGGTTAGCTTGTTGGGCTACCATGCACGAGGCCGCGGGTACGATTAACATAGGAGTTAATATAAAATATTTATTTCAATGTGGTTTTTCACATAATAATATTTCATATTATAATGTGACACGTTGGTCTGGCGCCAAATTGTACAACTGATCGTCTTGCCATCATTTGTTACACGAAGGCAAGGTGATTATTATCAAGATTCATTGCACTTGGTGTATCAATGCAGTGCCCTATGAACAATTGGGTGAGAATAAGGGAGTAGTTGGATATTTTTTATAAAATTTTGATGAAATAATTCGTAAATTTTGGAAATTTGTATGAAATATTTACATAGAAAGAATAAAATAAATATTTCCGATTGACACCATCGGAAATCGAACCCGGGACCTCATGCTGAAAGTCTAATGTGTTCACCACGAGGCACACATTAATATTACCTACTCAACGTTTTGCTAAAATCGCCAGATTATAAACGACTATATAGAACCAACTTAATCTTCACACCGTAATTTTATTTATAATAATTTATTAATAATCACAAAAAAAAGATTTGCTGGACAAATATTATTATGTATTATGATCAAGATACACTGCACTTGGTATACCAACCCAGTGCCCTATGCACCAGTGGGTGCGGATAAGGGAAAGTAGTATTAGTAGTACATTATTATTTCTGAATGATTTTAAATATATATTTTACATTATAGAACCTATGTACTACTCATTCTTCTTACAGTAATCCCAAAAAAGATTTGCAGGACAAATGTTTGGGTGACATCAAGGAGCTTCATGTTGCCGCATTGATTCTGGCCCGAGGAGGGTCCAAGGGGATAAAGCTGAAGAATATTGCTAAAGTTGGGGGAGTTCCATTACTGAGGAGGTCTTTGGACGCCATCCACCAAGCCGGTGTTTTCGATTCCATTTGGGTTTCCACGGATCACGATTTGATAGCCGAGGAAGCCAAAAAAGGTAAAATCCAAAAGTCTTAAATTTTTGAACAATCAATAGCTCATTGGCTGAGAATAATTTATAATAAAATCAGATGAAACCATGCTCTTTTCTCTAATATAAATTCTTATATTTTGGAGTTCCCTCCCAAAATATAAAAATATTAGGTATGTAATTTTAAAGAAAAACGCATTATTTCATTATCATTTATTGCCAAACGAAGATTGCTCAATAGAAAACTAACCTTACCAAATTTAAAATAAACATACTTTAATTCTTTGATAGAGAGTGTGGGAATTTAAATAATTAAATTGTACCCTCCATAATAATTATGTACTTGATCATGATGTGAAAAATTGGAATGAACAACAATAGATAGTAAACTACACATGAGTTAATGCTGAGTGAAATGTAGTAGGTATTGTGTAGTAATGAGAAAAGTATGTACCTATAAATACGCAGGTTTTTCCTATTAATTCGTACCTACCTACTTCTTCATAAAAAGGAAATATTACTGAGGCATATGAAAGTTCTTTTTTACTGGTGTGTTCGTCATAATGCAAACAAGGTAGATGTAATTTATTGGCATTGTACAAAGTACAAGCAAATTAAATGGCCTTATAAAAAATAAGTTATTTTTGGACAAAAATTTTTAAAAAGTGCTGCTAAAGAAGTGGTACTAAACTTTTAATAGGTTTGATTAGTATCGGGTAGTTAATTTGGTTCATTGTTGGAGAAGAAAATTTTGAATTAAAGTTTTATGACGATGTATCCTTGGGTAGCCTCGTAGCATAGTGGTAGCGCATTTGACTACCGTGCATGAGGTCGCGGGTTCGATTCCCGTAAGGGGGGTCAACACGAAATATTTATTTACATGTGATTTTCATATCAATATTTCATTTATGATACCTTGGACTGGTGCTGGAGCTTATGACTGATCATATTGCCTTCATGTATAATAATAAAATTATCAAGATACACTGCACTTTGTGTACCGATGCAGTGCCCTATGCGCCATTGGGGTCCGCATCCAATGGTGCATAGGGCACTGCATTTGTAACCCAAGTCCAGTGGAGCTTGATCATTTGTTACTTGAAGGCAAGGTGATCATTCTTACGCCTCAGCGCCAGTCCAAGGTATCACATATTGAATATTTTTGTGAGAAAAAAACATTCAAATAAATATCTCATATTTATCCCAATCGGGAATCGAACCCGTCACCTCATGCATGGCAGTCCTATGCCCTATGGTCCGCCTCGTGGTGTAGCGGTATTTATCCTACATTTATTTTTTTAAATTTAAGGTGGGGCTCAGGTTCACAATCGTTCGCAAGAAAGTGCAACGGATACAGCAACCTCTATATTCGCTGTGCAAGAGTTCTTGCAATACCATGAAGTGGACATGGTTGCACTAATACAATGCACCTCTCCGTTCATTAAACCGGAATATTTGAAAGCTGCATCTGACGTTATGAGACATAATACATCCTCTTGCACCTTTTCAGTTACAAGGTATATAAGTTATTGTGAAGGCACTTTCGATTTAATATCGAACTACAAGCTCTGCAATAAAAACTAATTTCTACAAAAAATTGCTTATTAAAAAATTAAATGTTTCTTATATCAACACACGAACATTATTATCTACCCACCTTACAGAACTACTACAAGCCAAATATATCTACGGCAGCAAGTTACGTAAAATCATAAAATAGCTGTTTTATCTACCACTAGAAGATATCAACACTTTTATTATTGTAAGCATAATCGTGCAATATCAGTAGAGTGCTCTCTAAAGAGAAACCATTGAAAACCAACCACATAAATAATTTAAAAAAACACCCTAGGAAATGTGTCGTATCCACATTTTTTTTATTAATTAATCCCCCAATTTTAATAGCTGCGCTGTTTGTTTTAAAAAAAGTTTTAAACCGCATGCTTTAGGATAAAAAAAACTGTTACATAATATGGTGCAATTTAAAATTTATGATATTATGATATATTTATTTACCGTTAATTATTTCAGAAGTTTTAAACTCAGATGGCGTGAGGTTGAGCTGGATAAAATTATACCTTTAAATTTTGACCCTTCACAAAGGCCAAGGCGGCAGGATTGGGATGGAGAGTTATTGGAAAATGGAATGTTTTATTTTGCTAAAGTTTTTTTATTAAAAAGTGGCCACTTTCAAGATAAAAGGTTTGTATTTCAAGCAGTTTTATTTGAAATAAACAAGAAATCAGATTACATTTTGAAGTAATTTTTTTATCAATTTTTTTTTGTTCTGACAAAAAACTTACATCATTGCGGAATACTGGAAAAAGTGCCAGAATCCTCTAAATCCAAAAATTAAGATTGAATACGTTTTCAATTTTAGATTAATCTTCCTCCGTTGCGTTGTTGCGTAGGTACCTGATTATCAGGTAAAGGTTGCTCAGCCCTGGTTTTTAAAATATGAACTTTCAAAATTGACAGCTGATTTCTGACTTTATAAAATGTCAAATAATGTCAGTGTCGGTAAGAAAACTGGTTTAGCGCAACAGGACGGCGCGCGTAATAAGGTTTAAGAAGGATAAAATTAAAATAAACCGTGAAATTATATAGATACTTAGAAAACATTTACTACGAAGTGACGTAAAATTGGTAATTCACACTTGTATTGCTTGTATTCTAATGAAAATGTCATCGCGTCACCCGTTCTCATTCGCGCAGTTAAGCGCGAAGCGGCCGGGAGTGTTTACAGTTTTTAAATATTGTAATATCATGAAACAAAGTGATAAATTGTTAGTAAAACAGAGTTTTTTAATTATTGTTTTGTTTTCTTTTCATATTTTAAGTTGTGGTTTTGTCGAGATTCATCCCAGAGATAGTTTGGAAGTGGATGACAACTTCGATCTGCAAATCGCCAATACAATGCATGACGTTGCTACTGACATAACTCGTGCCTAAACTGTCTAATCATTTGCTTTGCCAAGAGACTTTCACATCACAACAATGAGTACCGAAATGACAGTAGGTTAGTATATTTTATATTTTACATTTTATTTGTTTGCAAATAAAATTAATTTAGGCGTATGTGAATAGATTACTGTAACTTCTCTAGAAACCAGTTGTTGCTTGGGTAGCTTTTAAACGCCAAATGTCACTGTCTTTTACTTTCAAAAATACATTTTAAATTCACTTACATACAATATGTGTTTATCATCATATCGATAACTAATATACTATTTATCTTAAGTGGCATTTGGTAGATTTTACATGAGATGAAAAAAACATTCTGTTTCATTAAGGAAATTTTTTATTTTTTTCCTTTCAAAATTCAAAATGTAATCTAAAGATAATTTTTTTAAATATCCATTTTTCAAGACGCGTAATAACTAAATAGGTAGTTAAGATAATTTTCACAGTCACAAAATATATCGGTAGATGAGGTTCATTTATCTTAACTTGCATTTTAAGGATTTTACAAGAGATAATATAAACATTCCAGTTTCTTAATGATTTTATTAAAATAGTTTGCATTTAATACTGTATAATAAAAAAATGCACTCCAACATTGACATACATTTTTTTAATCACATCATACATTATTTATTATTATAATTATAGGCAGGTAGATTTTGGTGGTGCGCCTATATCTTTTGTACTACTTCTTGTCTGCCTTTATCACGTAAACTTTCACTTTATTTTTAATTTTTTTTCTTCGCATACATTCTTCCCCATTTCATAAAAACATTTTACCATCTTAAATAGCACTGAATTTTGGGACATACATTTTTTTTTCAACCGTAATCTTATTTTTTCTTTTACTCTTGGGTTGTGTTGTTAATTTTTTCCAGAATTCAGAGTTCTTATTAGAGTTAATGATTTTGAATGCAAATAAATTGTAAAATACTCGTTGCTTACAAAACATTATTTGTAAATTATTTATTGCTTTACTTTTGCATATCTATTTTCTTTCAAAATAATTCTCAAAGCTTTGTTTCCAAACTGTCCCGTGTAATACACAAACTGGATGGGAATATTAAATCGATAGCATGACATTTGGCTGACCTGACAGTTTTTTTAATGCAAAGGTGGTTTGACAACTTACATTGTAGAAATACCTCTACAACTTTTTCAGGTTCTGTCCCCTCATACTACCGCGATATATTCGACATGTGTTCCCCATCGGGGGCCCCTGTGGGTCGCGACGTGTTCCAGACCCTTCTGCGCCTCAGCGGCCTGGAGTCCTCGTACCTCGAGAGGATCTGGGAGCTATCGGGGCCCGGCCGGGGCCCGCTCACCCGATCCTCCATGTACAAATGCCTGGCACTCGTTGCCTGGGCGCAGCAAGGCAAGGACCCTTCTGGGAAACTGTTGGATAATTTCGCTGGTCAAGGTAGGAAGTTTAATTGAGGTGATAAATATCAAACGTCGGTATGTCCTTGATGAGTGAAAGGTAGGAAAATGAAGCTAATTGATTTTGTGATAAATAGTCAAAATGAAAACATCCTATTTGGATTCAAATAAAACTTGGAAAATAAAAAAATTACTTCATGTTTGTTTTTTATAGTTCCTAAAATAAAAACTTACCTAAAATGTTGGCAAATAACTTTTTTAACTAACCACAGTGTGAACTTTGTAAAAAAACTACATTGGACTTATCGCTGATAGGAACTAATTGTGATATTTTCGAGCCCAATTTTTTATAGGGATTTATCATCTTTAGTAACTGACATTTAATTCATATAACTTTGGGAAGCCCACCAGCACAACAAAATGGCTTAAAAATCAAACAATTTGACCAGTGGGGGACTTTTTATAGATCAGAACTATACCACATTTAATTCATAATATTATGAACACAATAATGGCCTTAAAATCTTATGACCAGTGGGGGACTTATCAGAACTATACCTTCAAGACAGGTATGACCTGTGAATCTTCACAGGTATGACCTGTGAAGACATTGTGACTTTAGGGTGGATGCATGTCTACTGAAATAAGAATGATAAAAATATTTTGCTAGTTATTATTTGTGTGTATCCTGAAAACCTCATCAATATTTTAGTATTTTAACAATAGTATTTATATTTATACATATTAAAATGCAGATAACCTCAGTTGATACAGTTGTAATATAATAGTAAACCGCCCACATTTATAATCTGCATATTGTGATCTCAGAGCAATGTTTAATGAACATTAAATTTACATAATCCAGTATAATAATTGCATATTTTGATAACTAAATATGAGTACATGTAAAGATAAAGTATTAGTGTTTATATTTTATTTGAATTATTATGATGTGCTTTTGATTGTGTTTGTGCTAATAAATTAATTTAGAATAAAAATGGAATTAATATTAATTTTATGATTAGGTACTTATACTGCAAATTACAAGGAGGTTCAATAATAATAATCACAAAATTATATGCGTATGAAGTAGCGCATTAATTTGTTCTCAAATTTTTAAAAGTAGATTTTTGTTTTCTTAAACAAAACTCTTCGTCCAAATGTTACGCGATTATTCTTACATTGGTACAACTGTATGTTTGATTTTCTAACTGGGGCTAAGTACCTATCTTTCATCTTTTCATCTTTTTTCATAGGTTCCTTTCAATTGTATAAAATGTTCCCATGTTTCTTTTCAGAATTGCCAATACCTTCGATTTCCAATCTATCTGTTATCAAGGAGATGGTTAAAAGTCAGTCCAACACAGACCCAACAAAACTGAATCTCACATATGCCGAAATGAAACAGTTGGATACAATATCCATAGACCTTGTTCCTGAAAGAATCGGTATAATTCTCAAGCACTCGGAGTATTTAGTAACTTCTCAGAGATTCAAGACAACAGTTAGAAGACGATACAACGATTTTGTGGCCTTACATGAACTATTGTTAGCTAGATTTCCTTACAGGTAAGGAGTTTTACTCATTTATTTGTACAGATAATAAAAACTTACCGATTTCGTACAGATTTTATTTTACAGAACAATCACCGAACTCCTAAATTTTGTCGGTCTATTATACTTCTGCTATTTTACAGTTGTTATATTTATTTAAATCATTTTAAGTGTCCGCTCGTGTTGTAGTGGATAGCGCATTGGGCTGCAATGCACGATGTCGCGGGTTCGATTCCCGACAGGGTCAATATGATATATTTATTTGAATGTGATTTTTGAAAACATTTTTCATATGTGATACCTTGGACTGCCACTGAACAGTAAGACTGATCATTTTGCCTTCTTACATTTGGTGTGCGAATGCAGTTGGTGCAGTTTAAAGTTTTAAAAAGATTTTTATAATTTTTAGACTATTAACAGGTACGGTGAGGTATTGCTTTAGTTGTTGCAATTGTAGTGGAGTATTTGGGTTGAGCTGAAGCAGTACATTGTTATGAATTACTTCTGTTTTAATTTGTTTTAGTCTTTTTTGTGAATATACATATATATTGTACATTTTTTGAGGATTTTTTATTGGCCATTCTTTTTGTTTTTATTATTATATATTTATTTATAACAGAAACAGCTGTAAGTTCTCAAATCAAATAAATAAATAAAACTGGTTTCTCACGGGTATTCATGTTTCCTTTCTTCTCTACATTTTTTCAAACACTTTCTAAATTGAACCCGTCTAGACTAATTCCCCGCCTACCTCCGAAGAAGATCATCGTCTCCGAGGACGCCCACTTCCTGGAGGCGCGCAGGAAGGGGCTGCTGCGCTGGATGTCGCTGGTGGCGCGCCACCCGGTGGTGTCCCGCGACGCCCTCGTCTCCTACTTCCTCAGGGATCAGGGCCACGATGTCCAGCATAAGATCCGGGAGCTGTTCAGGCGGGCGCCCGATGAGTTCACCACCAGCGAACTGGCTTCCAGGGCCAAGGTAAATATTTAATACTTGCAGTATAATTATATTCAATTAAATTTTTAAAATACGTTCAACTTCAACCTAAAATAAATATGGTGTAAAACTGTAAAAATTATTGTAGTCTTAAGGGTAAAGATATTTTCTGAAATCATGTTTGTTTTTATCCATACAATACATTTACATGTACATATTTATTTATTATTATTATAATACCAGTATTACTTGTTTTTTTAAAAAATAAGATCAGAAATTTAAAATAATATATACCTAATGTATTTATTCCTATCGAAAGCTTGTAATGTTTCAATAAAATCAATTATTGTAGTTCTCTAATTTGGCATAATTTCTACTGTTGCAGTCTGCTTGGAATAATATTTATTGAGGTGTTTTGTAAGTAAAATATTCACGATTTGTAGTTGTTAATTTAAATATAGATTCTGCACATGTCATTAATTAAACAAATTATGTTTGTTTAATGCTTACAGGGAAAATTCTTAGTAAAATGTATTATGTTGAAATGCTAATAGGCTTTCGGTGTATGCGCGGATAAAATTTACACTTTAAATTAAAAATATGGTCAAAATAATGAGTAGAATGTGTTTAATAATTTAGCAATTATTTTAACACGTCACATTTTATAAACCTCTGCTTTTAGTGCCAATTCGTACTTGTTAACATAATATGTAACTCCTTTGTTTGTGAAAATTTGAGCTGTATAGATTGAAATTTTTTATGGGAGAATTTTGTACTATGTCAAATATGTCTAAAAATCACTCTCAAACGAGTGGAGGCTGTTATTAAAAAATATATCTAAAAAAACTCAAGAATAGTTGGTCAATTATTTATGTAATTTTCCCAGCTTTACAACGAAATGGATTTTGTTTAATGATTTATTCTAAATTGCTTTTATTTTGAAATTTCAGTCATTCTTAATTATATTACTGTGATAAAAACTGACACAATATGTATTTTGATTGTTCATATTGATTTTTTTTTCAAAAGGAACTTGTCCCTCTGAAACAAGCACAGAATTTTCATCAAGCAGAGAGCAAATTAGAGTCATATGTCTTGGTGTATCAAAACTGAAACAAATATTTGACTTGGGTAAGTGATTTTTTCTTATATATATGTGATGGTAAACTTAAACCTGGCTCAAAAAAATTGTTTGTTATGATGTTGACATAATAAAAAATTGGAATGTAATATTTACATGGTTCCCTTTCTTTTACTTCAGGTGTAATTTTATATTTCAACTAGTCAAGTCAATCAAATCAATAATTTTATAGATAAAGAGAAACTTGCCATGCACCTTTAAGTAAAATAAGAAGGATTGGTATCACCATTTCGAAATGTGTCACTTTGATTGTGAATCGACAATAACAAACAAACTTCTTCACAAAACTAAAGTGTGAATCATTACAATCTTCTCAAATGATTAAATATTTCAGATATTAATGAATAAATTAAAAAACTAAACACTTGTATAATATAATATGTGTACCTAATAATAACAATACCATGTTTGAAAATATCTTTTTATTATGTATAAAAATAATTTATTTTAATTGAGTAGGTAATAATAAACAAAGTATCACTACTCAGGTGCAGCGAGAGATGAAGCATATGCGGCAGATATGAAGGATTTAGGAGCACAGTTGTCTGCGCTGGGTAGTGAGCCCCTCCCTCACTCAGAGTGGGCAACAGGAGGGAACACGGTGTGGCAGAGAATCAAGCGAGGTTTTACTAACATTGCCAAGTAAGTAGCATAGATATATACAAAAGAAATATCAAAAATCTTGTTTTTGTATAATTTGATTAGTATTATTTTACGTGCAATGATAATTAATACAATTAAATATTTTTATTGAAATAATTGTACTGTAGAATAATTTACGCTTAAGGCATACTGATACTGAGGCTAGAAAAAAAATAGTGTTCAGACCTATGAGTGAGTCGCCAGCTTTCTGCCTAATTAACTATTGTGATTATAAACAAAAATATGTGAAATGTTGATAAATAAATAAAAAACATGGGACCAAGTTCAAGATGTGGTTTTTTTTACAGAAAAGTAAAATAATACAATAAAAACTAGCACGCTTTTCCCTTGAATTTGCACGTGTTTTTCAATTGCTGATCATTCTCATTGCTGCCACCTTAAAAAATAAAAGCTTCCCGTTATTTTTTTTTCCACTTTTTTCAGAAATCAGTTTTGATATTTCCCCAGATAATAAGTTGAAGTATATGTGATAATTTTTTCGAAGCTTTGTGGCAGTTAATTGATCATTTTTCATTTTGAAAACAACATAATTTCCAATGCTGGCCACAGGTGAAGCCGTAGTATAATGTGTTATTTATTATGTGAACTATTATGTTTTCAGCGAATTTACGTCTCTGTCAACGCGGTCGGCGCAGCACTCGGCCATATTCGAGGAGCGGGTGACCTCGGCACTGAGCGGGATCCTCGACGTCCTCGCCGCGCACCAGGACATGTGTGACCGCCTCGAGCGGAGCGTGTACAGCGACCACCAGACGGCCCTCAACAAGATGATGGCTCTCAAGAAGCGCAAGATCAAGGGAGTCATCAGGGGAAATGATGTTAGTAACACATTTACTTTGACTTACCTACTAATTATAATCTGTTAAATTTAACTAACTATCTAACTAACCATCACGCCATTTCCCCAAAGGGGTAGGCAGAGAGGATAGAACGCCACACCACTCTATCCTGGCATACTTCTCTTGCTTCCTCCACATTCATACATCTTCTCATGCACGCACGTCGATTATTCCGACTTCTTACATGCCCACTTTCAAGCACTTGTTTTACTTAATCATGCCATGTCTTTCTCGGCCTTCCTCGACTTCTACATCCAGGCACAGTCGCATCATACATTTTTTTAGCCGTTCTTTCATCATCCATTCGCTCTACATGACCGAACCAACGATAGCTAAATTAAATTAAAATTAAATTTAGCTCGATCAAAATGACAGTAGGATTGCTGATTTTTACATACATTTGATTAATTGACAGTAGTCCTACTGATTTTTTACATACATTTGATTAATTTTTTACTCTTAGTCATGTATTCCTTTAAGGATTTTGATCTCAAATAATATTATATTCATTTTATAATTTGGAGGCCGGAGGATACAGTTCATAGATACAGATAATGGTTTTCTGGGTTATCATGTCATGTTTTTTGGTTTTGTGTCGCTGACGGAGCTTATTGCAATCCTGTAAAATTGACGAAAATGGCTTGCGCCATGTTAGCAGACTGACGGATGAATATTTTCATTGGCAGGCAGAGTCAGTGGATAACTTAGAGCAGCGAATGTTGGAGCAGGAGGCGGCCATATCCTCTCTGGAGTCTCGCCACGCCTACAGCCTACACTGCGCCCAGCTCGAGACTCAGCTGGTCCACCTCCACCTCACGGACCTGGCCGCAGTGTTCAACGCCCTCGCAGCTGTCAACTTTCAAGCTCATACTGAGGTTCACCCTTTCTTTTATCAACTTATAATCCTAGTTATGACAGTGATACATTCTCAACATGTGTGTAATGCACCGACAAAGCAAACTTGGAGGAACGGGCCCACCCGGGACTGTTATAGAGTCTTGGGGACTCTGTCAACCACAAAATAAAAATAAAAAATTGTAACAAAACAAGTTAAGTTAATAAAGGCCAAGGGCATCGCTCTAATCAATGAAAGCCCCACCCTTTCCCTAGACTGCTTTAAAGACTATTGAGTATTTTTTTCAGTCCAGCCAACTCTACCGATTTTTTCAACAAGCTAAACCGCGATTTTTAAGATTGTTAGTGTGATAAAAATATGGATGAATTTACGATTTATGTACGCGAACAAATGCTTTCGTTGTACCCCTACCACCGTCTCGGCTTATGTATTATAATTGTCATTGTTTCCATCACCCAAACCAACCAGAGTCGGCCCAAATTAACAGTGGTAGGGATGTTAGTTTCTACCCCAATCATTATTTATTAGTAATTACAACCACCCGTGTGGAGACCGGTATCCCGCCTCGCCAGGCCCCCCATCCCAGACATCCATCCGTGCATCCGCGGTCAGGGTCTCAATGGAGGAGGGATTAGCTCTAATCAAAGAAAAATAACAATGTTCCTGCTCTGAGCCAATTCAAAAAATTATCGCACCTATCATTTTGAGATTTTTAATTTCAATTTTTCAGCCAATAACACAAATTCTTGTTAATAATTACTTGTAAGTTATTTGGCCTCCTGGCTTGCTAAGCTGATGCGTAAAAAAAATAAAATAGATTATCTGAATCAAAACTATGACTATACCAGCACTGTATTACAGCAGTTACAAATTAAAATACAGTTTTAACAATTCCTTAGATAGCATTTTTTCGCAGATTTGTCATTCTACAATCATGTGTATTTAAAATTATTTATATATTTCATTATACTTTCCACAGATGGCAGATATCTGGCGACAAATACAACCGGCTGTGAGCAAGTTTCTACCGGAAACAATCTGACTCTACTAACGGGAATGCATAAAGCAGTGTAATTCCAATTTTTTTTTTTTTTCTCTGAGTATTGAAGAGTTAGTGAAAAAACTATTTACTAAAAATAATTGGTTGCCCTTGCAAATTTCATCAAATTACTTTATTTTATGGTATTCATTGTTGATCTATTTCTCATCCACTATTATTATATTTGATTTAACTTCTATTTTTTTTTAAATAAGTTATACAGCATAATCACTTTTTTCTTGCACCTTGTATCTATAGTAAAAAGTCAAATTGGTAAAAGACACATTTTTCAAGCATAATTATTATAATGTAAGTTACTAGAGTAAAAATTATTATGTAAAAAGAGTAAATTATACACTGTTGATAATTTCTATGTTTATTTATAATTTAGTTACCAGTTAAGTTTGTTAGAGTAATACAAGTTACATGTGCCTATAACTAAAATTTAAGCACTGATGTAAGGATTTATTACTATTTTCCTTGATTTATGATTTTTTTACATTCCATTGTTTGTGATATTAATAAATGTTATTGAAATACTTTTTGATTCAATAATGTGTCATAGATCTTTAATCATTTCAGCTTAAAAAGCAGCAATATATCATACTAAAGTAACCGATATTACTAGGTCAAATTTACATGTATAGTAAGATGTTATTTTATTTTTTAACATTATTTAAGAAAAATGTGTACCATTGTTTTATTAATACAGCTATCTTAAGTATCCTTTTTTTGTATCGAATTTATACAGTGAAATCTCAATATTTATGGTAATTAAAAATTTGTGCTATATTTTAAATGTCACACAGTCGATTTTTAAATTTTTCAATTACTCAATTTTTTACATGATCACGTAACAATTATTCTTTCTTGTACTTATAAATTCATCTTGTTATTGAACTATCGAATATTTCTGTAGGTATATCATCACCATCATCAACCCATTTCCGCTCCCTGTGTGGAGCTAATATATAGGTATTTTGAATTTTCCTTAAGACAGAA